>PVKY010014756.1:0-10446 GCA_004027775.1 Bradypus variegatus | reverse complement strand
CATTTTCCTTACATCAGAAAGAATCAGAATAAGAATAAAAAATAAAAGTAAAAAAAGAATTCCCAAACCATCCCCCCCATCCCACCCTGTCATTTAGTTTTTATCCCCATTTTTCTACTCATCCATCCATACACTAGATAAAGGGAGTATGATCCACAAGGTTTTCACAATCACACATTGGAATTTGGTAGTTTCAGGTATTTACTTCTAGCTATTCTAATACATTAAAACCTAAGAGGTGTTATCTATATAGTACATAAGAATGTCCACCAGAGTGACCTCTCGACTCCATTTGAAATCTCTCAGCCACTGAAAGTATTTTGTCTCATTTTGCATCCCCTTCGTGGTCAAGAAGATATTCTCAATCCCATGATACCAGGTCCAGATTCATCCCCGTGAGTCATATCCTGTATTGCCAGGGAGATTTATACCCCTGGGAGTTGGGTCCCACGTAGCAGAGAGGGCAATGAGTTCACCTGCCAAGGTGGCTTAGCTAGAGAGAGAGAGGGCCACATCTGAGCAACAAAGAAGTACTCAGGGGGAGACTCTTAGACACAATTATATGCAAGTTTAGCCTCTCCTCTCCAGCAACGAGCTTCATAAGGGCAAGTTCCATGATCGAGGGCTCGGCACATCAAACACCAGTCCCAATGTTTGTGACAACATCAACACCAATCCAGGTGAGGAAGTCCAACACTTCTGCACCTTCCCTCAGCTCCTTGGGGTGGGGGGGGCTTTTAATATATTTTGTATTCTCTGCCCAAATTATTTTGGGACATGTCACTACTTCACTCTAACCTATACTAACCTACCGTATCTAACTTCCTATTCAAGTTCCATGTAATTGTGGTGTTTGAACAAACTGACTGTAGAGTTGTACTGTTTAGAAAATATAGATCCTGCACCAAATAGACATCTCTTCCCTTGGTCTCACATGGAAGTTGAAGTTTAAACACAGTCAGTTTTGACCTTTACCCTTTGACCTGATTTGCCCTAGTCTTAACCAGATCTGCTTCATTCATATCACTAACTGAAGTCTGGGCTCTTTTTCAGCCTTTTTTTTAACAGTTGCTGTATGCACTAATACTGACATCTGTATCTGCCGAGCTCTAGCTCTGAGTTTCAGGTGTCTCAGAGATACACATTGTTCCAGAAACCAACCAGGTTATACACTAAGGGATCAGCATCTCAAAGTTTAGAGATAGGCATTACAATTCAGGAATAGAGTTGACTGCTGTAAGAGCTTACAATCCAGGGACTCACCTCCATGGCTTTTACTGAGAAATTGGCACATAATCTTATCAAGCTTCCTTTGTATGTGGTGGATCACTTTTCTCTTGCTGATTTCAGAATTCTTAGTCTTTGATATTTGATAATCTGATTATTAAGTGTCTTGGAGTAGGTCTATTTGGATCTCTTCTGTTTGGAGCATGCTGCACTTCTTAGATCTGTAATTTTATATCTTTCATAAGAGACGGGAAATTTTCAGTGGTTATTTCCTCTATTATTCTTCCTGTCCCCTTTCTCTTCTCTTCTCCTTCTGGGACCCCCATGACACATAGATTTGTGCCTTTCATGTTATCCTTCAGTTCCCTGAGACCCTACTCATATTTTCCATTCTTTTCCCTACTTGTTCTTTTGTGTGTAGGATTTCCACTGTTCCTTGTATGCAGGATTTCCATTGCTCTGTCCTCTAACTCATGAATCCTTTCTTCTGCCTCTTCAAATCTGCTGTTGTATGTCTCCATTGTGTTTTTCATCTCTTCCATTTTGCCTTTCATTCCCATAAGTTCTGCCATTTGCTTTTTCAAGCTTATGAATTCTTCTTTATTGTCATCCAGTGGCTTCTTTATATCCTTCATCTCTTTTGCCACATTTTCCTTCAGCTCATTCATTTGATTTAGAAGATTTGTTTGGACATCTTTAATTAGTTGTTTTAACTCCTGTTTCTCACTTGAAGTGTAAGTCTGTTCCTTTGACTGGGCCATATCTTCATTTTTCCTTGTGTGAATCATAATTTTTTTATGCCTAGGCACCTGGTTTCCTCAATTAGCCCAATCAGATTTTCCCAGACCAGATGGGCCCACATCCCAGGAGGAGGGTGTAACCAGTATCAATTTTCCAGTTCTATGCTGTGATCTCAGCTGTTCCACCCATTCCAGACTGGTGTACAATGTTTGTCCAGTCCTAGATGTTCCCCTAACAGATGTTCCAGAATATTTTCTAGTTATTCTTGCCTATTTACTAGCTGCTTTAGGGGACTACCTAAATTCCACACCTCCCTGTGCTGCCATCTTGCCCCACCTGTTGCTCCTCCTCCTTTTGCTACGTCTGCCCTACCTATTCTCAGCGGGACCATAATGGCAATTTTTTTCTTCAATGGGTACACTCCAATGCCATCTCTATGAATAAAGCCAATTGCTGGATATGTGACAAATTCCCATTTTCTAGTGCTTCTCACTCCTCCAAGGAAAGGACTGGATACCTTTAAAAAAACTTGATGAAAGAAAAACAAGACCAATCAATGGCACTTAGAACTATAGATGCAACTAATGCTGACCTAAAAGATTAGCCCATTGAGACGAATGCCCCTAGATATATGGTCTATTTTTCCTATAACATAATTGTCAAAATGACCCCACAATGGGTAGAACAGTTACTTAAGGATGAAAATAATTGTTAGGGAAAAAAGAGAATACACATAGCTCTGGAATGGCACAATATGGTTAACTCCTGGGTTAACCAAAAGGCCCCCCTTTGTTAGTAACTAGAAAATCATTCCAAGCAGCAAGATACTTATAGTACCTAGAAAATGGCCTGGCTGCTCCTGGAACAGTGTCACTGAACTACTGTATTTCAGAAAGTGAGTGAATCGGGACTGATTGGTTAAGACATCCCAGTATTTATTGGATAGCACCAAATGGAACCCCAGGAGCATGTGGCATTAGTCTATGGCCCTGATTACCCAGGCTAGCTGGGATTGTGTAACATTCCACTTCCTTCGGCTCATTTACTCTTATTGAAGGCTAGATGGGTGTGATTGATATTCCACTTGTATGATTATCTTGTAGCCCTATTTATTTCATCGATAGGTTTTGAAGATGTCATCCAGTCACATCAAAGCCCTTAATAAATGTACTCAACAAGACCTAAATGATAGTAGCTATGTATTTCCCTGCTAAATGCAGAGGTCACCCTCATGTGTAAAGCTCTCCTCCAAAACCAAATAGCCCTAGACATCCTCACTGCCTCCCAGGGTGGGACTTGTGTTTGACCAAAACTGAATGCTGCACTTTCATATCTGATGAGTCTGTTAAAGTGACAACCATATTATTTCATATGAAAAATCAGATTAATGCCAAGAAACAAGTTCTCCTTGTTTGATTTGTTTAGTTGGCTCCCCTTTGCAATTGTTTCTTGATTCAGAACCATATTACAGTCAGGATTATCTATCCTTATTCTAATTATTGTCGGTATTCTTTAAGCTTTGTTTTCATGTTTTATCCCAACTCTTCTAGAACAGGACAACCAACAAGATTGTGATGATGATTCAGCCAAATTGTCCCAGAAGTGGAGAATACTTACAACTCTCAACTAAGCTGTTCCATTCCTCACCCTACTATCTATATCCCAAAACAGTAGAAAGTAGTTAGAGTCGTCATTACTCCTTATTTCTCAAGATCGAGTAATGTATCAACAGAAGAGGGGGACTGAAATCACCTACTAGCTTGCCAAGGTCACATTCTTCCTCTCTCACTAAACCATTTCCTTAACTTGCTTAAGGAAACCTGTCATTACTGGCTCTATCAGGAAAGTTTCTGTCCCAAAGGCCAGGGCATGTGCAGAAGAGAAAAACTTTAACCTAAAGTAACATAATGATGTCCAACCCCCAAAATCTCTTCATGCTAAGGACACCATTTTTTGACCATGCAACATAAGAGTTAGCATGTTAATCAACAGCACATACCCAGCCCAGCTCCTCCCAAAGCCCATGTCATGTCACCTCATCAACTGCAGCATATCACCCCATCCTCCAAAACCACCTCTACACAAACCCCATAAAAAACCCTGTTCTTCTTCAGCTCAGGGAGGCAGACTGGAGCTCGCTCCTATCTCCTTGCTTGGCAGCCTCACAATAAACTTTATTTTCTCAAAATCTTGGTGTCACAGCATTAATTTCATGTGCATCAGGCAACAAGCCCTCTCCTTGGCAATATAACCATTACTACAATTTCGGTAATTGTCTGTGTAATAGCTTATTGAATGTCTGTCTCCCTTCATAGACTGAAAGCTCCATGAGGGCAGGGACCCTACCTGTCTTGTTCCAGTGCATATCTCAAAATCCACCTCAGACTCCAATATGTATAAGTGGCACTTAATAATGTGGGGAATGTGACGGGCAGAGAGCCTTGGAAGAACAGGTATTGAGAGAGACTCTGAATGTGCAGCTCTGCCCAGGTCCCTGCTCAGGAATGGAGACTCAGCAACCCCCACCCCCACCCCCCTCTCAGCTCAAGCTCTGTTTGGGGAATGGCTCAGCTAAAGAAATAAATGCACCTGAAATCATGCCTCTTCCCAAGGTCAGTTTGTATTCAATGACGGTTTGATCAATGCTGGGACTTTAAGACACAGCTCCTCATCTCAGCTCAAGACACCTGTAATAGGCCCTCCAGGCTCCAAAATTTCCACGAGGTCTGCTGAGGCCTCAGTTGGGGGCATCACAGATCAACTTCTCCCTCTGCTCATGGTTGCGTCCTCCACCTCCCTTTCAAGATTCTGGCCCCTAGGGCACTCCCTAACAAATGTCTTGCACACTCATCTCTGGCTCACAGTCTACTTCCTGGGTAACCCAACCCGTGCCGGGTAATACAGAAAGGAAATGTAATTCAACTGAATTGAAGACCATCCTACTCCACAAACTCCTCAACAGCAAAGACCAGTTCTTACTTATCCTTGCATCCTTGCAATATCTAGAATGCACTTTTCATAGAGGGGAGCTTCATAAACACATCAAATGAAATATTCCCCAAAACCTAGTACAGGGTGAGCTAAAGCCTCTTTCTAAAGTGGGTCCTAGTGCCAGCAACTGTGTGTTTTGTCAGCAATGCAGAATCACAGGCCCCTTCCTGAATCAGACCCACTAAATCTGAATCTGCATGTTAACAAGTCGCCAGGTGGTTCGTTTGTACACTGAGGTTTGAGAAGTACTGAATCAAGGGACATTGTTAATATAAATAAAATGTTCTAGCTGAGAATCCCTGCCCTGTTTGTGCAGTGCCTTCAGAAGGACCCCTTCTCCCCCCCCCAAATTTTGCTTAATTCCAGTAAAATTGTGCATTCTTTCATTCAATAAATACCAGATGAGTGCCAAGCAAAGACTTCAGCCCTCCTGGGGCTTACATTCTGGAAGGGAGGAGACAATAAGCATTATCAATATGCACACTGTAGGGTGTGTGTGGGGGGTGACAATGCCAAGGAAGAACCATAGGGCAGGGTGCAGAGGATGGGGGAGGGGTGCCACTTTCAGTTCACGTAAGGCCGTGCTGAGCAAAGACGGAGCACCTGAGACCTTGGCACTGCGCATCTCTGAGGGCGTCTGGTTGTTCACCCGACAAGCAGGCCGCCGTGGCTGAGTGGAGTGGGACAGATGGAGTGACAGGAGACGCGGTCAGAGGGAAGAGGGCAGCGGTTGACATTTAAGGGCTGAAAAAGCAATGCACGCTGTCTTCTCTCCCAGGAGGAAAGGAGCCCTGGGCCCAGCCGATTCCACTCGGACTGTGAAACGTGCCCAATCCATTTCGCTAGTGAAGCCGCGGCGTTTTCAACTGAAAACGCAGGGGCTGGACACGGCGTCTAAGGGCTCTTTCGGCTCTAACCGCTGAGCCGCCGACCCTCGAACAGGGAAACGAGGAGAGCGGCCGGGTCTGTTAGCCAGGAGCCCGCACACCGGGAGGGGAGACCCGGGTAGCGGGGGCAAGCCAAGAGCGCAACCTTTGGACCCAAGCGCCCACACACGGGGGGGCCTCCGATCGTTCGCGCGCAGCACCGCGACCCGGGAAAGCGACACATGGGCGGAAGAGCCCCCTACCAGCGCCGCGCCACGCTCACCCCGCCCTAGCCCCGCCCCCGGCCATGACGCCGGGTTCCGCGCCCCGCCCAGTCCGTCCCAGCCCCGCCCAGACCACGCCCCCGGGCTCCGCGCCACGCCCACTCGTCCTAGAACTGCCTCCTCCGACTCTGCTCTTCCCGTCCTCGCCCCGCCTCCCGGCAGAGCGCTTTTTCTGGGCGGCGGAGGTGACGCAGGTCCGGGCCCGAGGGCAGCTCGAGGGAAATACCGCAGTCGTTCCGGGCCGACCTGAGGTCGGTCAGGCGCGACATGGCAGTCATTGCTCTCCTGCTCTTCGTCCTCGCCGTGCAGGCCTGGAGCAGGCCTGAGATGGGCATCGTGGATCCGGAGCTGTCCTCGGGTACTGTCGCTAGCGGCGGGGGCCGCGGTCGGGAGGGGCCGGGGGCCGCCTCTGGGAATTCCCGCTCCTCGAGGACCCCGGGCGGCGGGACTGCGTCCCAGTTCCTGCACGACCCCGGGCGGCGGGACTGCTCCCCGCTCCCCGGACGACCGCGGGCGGTGGGCCTACACCCCATTTCCTGGACGATCCCGGGCGGCGAGCCTGCTTTCCGCGCCCCGGACGACCCCGGGTGACTGGCCTGCACCCCGTTTCTTGGACGACCCCGGGTGGCGGGCCTCGTGGAGAAGGGTACAGCCGGGGAGGCGACGCTGTTCTCAGTACTTGGCCACCTCAGTTCCCTTTCTCTGCTCCCTTCGGTGGTTCTGTGTAACAATAAGAAAACACGCCTCTCCATTTCTCCTGTCCTTGTGATTCATTTTTCAATAAGTGAATTTCCTGGTGATCATTTGTACGCCTTGGCCACAGCTCATGACTTCGGGTGGATAAACCTAAATTATCAGAAACCTCCTGCCCCGTCAGTCTTGAGTGTCCGCGCGATGTCCGTTAGCAGCTGCCGGGAAGGGGTCAGGGAGGCGGCACCTCCTTTTTAGGGCTCTCTGAATCTGAATCTCTGTTATGACTTAGTCCATAAGCTCCTATTGGGGGTGCCCTATTCATTGCCAGTTCTCCTTTTGCTTGCTTTAAAAGTCGCGCAAACAGCCAGGATCAATCCTGGGAATACAAAATGGTGAGTACTGAATTTCTGCTCTCAAGGATGACTGTAACAGCTAGCAGTTATTAGGTGCCAGGCCCTGTCTTAAGTGCTTTATACGCTATAAAGGAGTCGCTAATTGTTATCTCCATTTATGGATGAGACATTGAGGCACAGAGAGGTCACTGCTAGTCAGGTGCTTTATGGTTTGGCTCCAGAGTCCACATTATTAGTCATTCTGCAAACTGCCATCAGCTAGGACAAGCTGACATGCACTATGATATAAGTTTGGACTTGGGCCTGGACTGCTGGAAAGCAGGGGATGGGTGCCTGGCTGTGTCAGCAGTGAGGAAAGCCTTCTCAAGGAAGTGATCTCAGAGTGGGGTCTGGAGGTACAGAGACTTGGGTGTTGCAGAGGTAGGGGTAAGTGGAATGGAAAGTGTTTCATTGCAGAATGTATGAGGATACAATGGGAGACAATAGAGGTGGAGAGATAGGCACCAATTAGTGAAGTGCCTAGTCCTGTGCAACAGCAAGTGATAGAGTCACAGCTTTGCTACCTTAGGCAAAAAGAGTGATTTATTGGCTCATAGAACCCAAGCAAGAGTTGAACAGGAAGGCAGAAATGTAGCAAGAACCAGGGACTCATAAACTGCCAGGACTATTTCTTGTTACTAGTGCCCTAGGCATTGCCACCTGTCCTTACTTGGCAGGAATTGTGGATGTTGACAACATCTGGTTTTGACATCTTACAACAAAATCCCAGGGGAAGCCTCTGATTTACTCAGCTTGGGTCTGATGCCAGCTTTTGTGGGAAAGGTGTTATTGCAGAGGGTGAGGCTGAGGGAGTTCCCAGAAGACGAGGGATGGTATTCCGGAAAGACATACAGGTGCTGAGCCAACAAAATGATGTGCCCGCCATGCCTTGCTGAAGCTGGTGGGCAGCCATCGTATGGTTGTAAGAAGGGGAACAGTTTGTGCAGGATCAGGTGTGCCATTTAGAAAGACCATTCCTAGGGGGTAGACTTAAAGGAGGGACATTGACTGGAAGGTGTTGCTTAAGTCGGGAAGGAGGCAATAAGAAATGGCAGTTAAATGGAGAAGAGTTTTGCAGCTCATGCAGCAGGCCCAGGTGTAGGGCCTGGTGACTGGCTGGATGTGGGAGGGGTGGGGGAGGGGGGCGGCGTCCTAGCTTCAGCACCTGGCAGCCTCATGGGGGAAGCAGGCAGGACCCACTAAGTAATTGGGGTCCAGTGCAAAAGTAAAATGTGGGGCCTCTCATTAAAATTTATTAAGAAGTTCAAGATGGGCGATAGCAGAGCACCAAACCAGCTCGGCCCTACCCCCTGTGTGCAGCACCCTGCGGGACTGCACCATTCGTGCACCCTGGAAGCTGGCCCTGGAGTGGATTGCCTGCAGGCCTTGCCGGGAAGATCTGCAGCCTTCTGCTCACTACCCTCCTCTAAACACCAGCATCCATGAACCCCCTTCCCATTTCAAGGAGGCTTTTCAGTGCATTGCTCAAGATTTTATTGCTTTTCCTGTGCTTTAAATTAGCTGGTATAAAATGCAAAATCTCCAGAGAGTGAGAGGAAAACCCTCGATAACTATCTGCTTCTTGCTCTTGGTTAGCTGCCCTGTCTGGCCAGTGCCCTGCCCTCAGCAGCATGCAGTGTGTTAGGGCCCAGTGTTGCTGGCCTTGACTCTGGTTGGAGAGCCTTCTTAGATGAGGAGGCCTTGTAGGGCCAGGGAAGCAGGAAGGGCTGTGTAGCCAGTCTCAGGAAACCCCACGTGATGGGGGATTGTATTGTGTTGTAGCTTACAGGATGGGCTTACATTAACATTTCTTAAGTGAATTGAGAGTAAAATAAATCCAGGGTACCTTCCGTTTTTCACTCCTCAAGCACTTTTGGGTATAAAAGTGGCATCTCTTTTTCAAGTGTCTGCTTGTGGCTGCCTGCTTCCTGCTGGTTGCTCCCCTCTGGGTAAGGTCCCGCAATGGCACGCTGTCCGCTCGGAGCCTGGAGAGCTCTTAGCTGACTTGCTTTACTCCATCAGCTCTGCTTCTGCTCGTTTTCTGACTTTAGGATAGTGCTCTGAGTAATGCTGAAATTTTTTCATTATTTTCTTTGGATTCTATATTTATTTCAGATGTTCAAAATATTTTAAAATAATGCATTTTAATTGTACTTATTGAACAGGGTATTATAATAGTTTTCTTTTTCGTTTTATTCCTTTCTCATGTTTCATACAGACTTTGAAAGGGCCACATTTTGGCTCTATATAAAATAAGATCAAAACAATCAGAGATAAATGAACATTTTAATGAACTATCCAGCAAAATGTGGCAGCATTACAGGAATAGTGCTATTGTTTTCCAACTGTTCCCTTTAATGGTTCCATTTTAATTGGCTAGAGATCAGAATGAAATTTGAACCAGAAAGAGATGACTTTCTAAAAGGAAAGAATCAATTTACTTATAATGTTTCCTATTTAGGGGTGTCTTTATTTTAGATTATTCCAATATGAAGTCATCAGTTTCAGTCACATACATTTTAAAGAAGTGATTTATTTCACTCCATTGTCCAAGTTTTGCAGTAGCCATCATGTAATTGTGGTAGGAAAACAAAATCAGACAAAATTACTTGAAGCAGATGTTTGTGAAGTCATCAAAAAAAATTATCTTCAATTCTGATTGATATGGAGGCTGTTTTCCTCTTACTTTAGTAGACAACTATCATGCCAAAAAAAGAAAGAAAAAATGACATTTACGCAGTTGTACTTAATTAAAACCAACCAAACTTTACATATTTTCAAGATTTCACTTAAACTCGAAGCCTTTTTGTTGTTGTCGGTAAAATCTGTATAATAATATTATCTCCTTCATATAGTGGTTATGATTATATGAGATAATGTTTCATAAAAAGTTTAGCACAGTCCATGTCTCCTGGTAAATGTTGAATATTATATTAGTGATTATCATTCAATAATGTGCATCTTTGTTTTAACAAATATATTTGAAAATATTATTTTAGTTATATTTGAGAAATTGTATTGGCTTTTAAAAAGTAAACTCATTCAGGTCAACATGAAGAATTTAAAACAGGAAAATAAGCTTAGCATTTAACTCATTCTTATACCTTTTTCCCGTTTTTCATAGACCAAAAAAGACAGATAAACCTTTTTGTGTTTTTAGTTCCTAAACAGTTTCTCCATTTAGAATGAATTAGTGCAAAAGGGAATTAGTCTTGAGAAATGCCTTCTCTGTGGGGCTAGACTAGACTGGTC
>PVKY010014755.1:0-10441 GCA_004027775.1 Bradypus variegatus | reverse complement strand
GCCTGGGGCTGCAGTGTTAGCGCCCATTACCAGGGGGCGGCAGCTGTGCCCAGTTTTGTGGAGCTACAGGAGCCAGGGAAGGGTCTCCCAGGGGTCTTTCTGGTCATCCCCCTGCCTCAGACTTCACCTCCTGTTATTAGCACCCAGCTCCATGACCCAAGCTGGTCAGAGTACCTGTGTCGTTTTGTTAGACGTCAATATGCCAGAATAGACCTAATTCAGAAACTGCCTTTGCCAAACAATGTGAGGATTCTTTACAGGAGAAGCACCACTGAAAGATTATGGGAACCTGCATCTTGCACTTTGGGAACAATTAAAAGAGATTGAAACACACTTTACAGACTTTCATTGCTATCAAACTCTTTTGCTGCCATAACTATTTCAGTTTTATGTGTAAAAGAGTAATCAGTTTCTTTGGGGTTCAGGAAGCATCAGCAAGGTGTCTCGGGTTTATTTTGGTTCTTTAAAAAGGGATGTCTTGAGGTTTCAGAAGTATGAATTATTTTTCATTGATGTGAAAAATAATCACAATGTGAATGATCAGATTCTCCCTTAACTGCCCCCCCAAGTCCTGTGCTGCTATCCACTGTGATATTTATGCATTAAAAGCACATTTTGTAATGATAAATCAGTGGTTTTGTTCTCAGAATGTATAAACATATAATTTGTGACAAGAACTACATAAAGTTGGGGGTGCAGAGAGTTATTGGGACATAGTTTGTATGTACTATTGAAGATAAGTTGGTATCAAGGAGAGATTGTTATAGGTTTTTAAGATTTAAAGTAAGCCCTATGGTAACTACAGAGAAAATATTGGAGAATATGCAAGCCCATAGAGACAAAAATTAGAGTGCAGCTTACAGGGGATGCGGAATTAATGCATAATGGGTTCAGGATCTCTGTTTGGGGAGATGGGATAGTTTTAGTAATGGAAGGTGGTGTGAGGGTACCCCAATATTGTGAATGTGACTAATCCCATTGAATAGTATGCTTGGGAATGGTTGAGATGGGAAACTTTATGTTGTCTGCATGTTCCCACAATTTAAAAAAAAAAAAAACAACGAAAGAGATGACAACAATTACACAGAATACAGGATCCTGGATGGGATCTAGCAAGGAGGGAGAAAAGGGTGTCAAAGTTACATTATTGGGCCATATGAAAAAGTTGGAATATAGACTGTAAGCTTTGTATCAATGTTAAAGTTCTTGAACTTTATAACTACACTTAAAGTGGTTACATGAGTTAATATTCTGAGGAAACATACATGGCAGTATTAACACATTCAAGGACCATGATGTATACAACCTATAGTCCAGTGTTCAGATAATGGATTGATAAATAGACAGATGGATGGATGGATGGATAGGTAGATGGATTGATATATAGAATCATACGGCAAATGTTGCAAAAAGTTAAATCAGTGGATCTGGGTATCTTGGGGTGTGATAGGGGTATGTTGGAGTTCTCTGTATGGGGTTTCTATTACTTTCCTAACTGTCCTTTAAGTTTAAATGAATTTCAAAATAAAAAGATTTAAAAATTAAAAAAAAACACATTTCATGTCTATTCAACCCTAAGTAAGTTTAATGCAACTTATTGGAATGAACATTATGTCTCTCTTTAAACGGCCCATTTTAAAAAGTAGTGTTGAAGAAACATAACTGTGTGATGAAACACAGAACTTAATATACACTGAAAGTGATTTTTTTTACTCTCACTCTTTAGAAAGATTTATTTAGAATGACATAATTTTGGGAAATAAGAAGCATATATGCAACATACATTTACAACACATCCTTTTCTAAACTATTTTCCTGGACACCATTGGCCATCTTCCAATAAAGGTACCGATTGCTGATATCTTATGCTGGACACTTTCTGGCCTTAAGATTGTAACTGTGTAACAAGACAAACCTCCTTTTTTAAAAGCCAACCCATCACTGGTGTTTTCTCTTCTGGCAGCATTAGCAAACTAGAAGAGATTTTGATACCAGAGAAGTGGCATGCTTTTGTTGCTGATTTTGCAAACACCAAACATGTTGGAACGACTTTTAAAATGGATGAGGGGAAGATTCTGGAGGAATTGTGAGGAGCTAGATAGAAAAGACCTAAAGTGCTTTGAAGAGACTATTTGTGGAAGAATGGACTCTAAAGATACTTCTGATGAGACCTTGAAGAGAAATGATGAATGTGTTGTTGTGAACTGGAAGAAAGGCGATCCTTGTTTTAAACTGGCAGAGAATTTGTCAAAATTGAGTCCTGGTGTCAGACGGAAGGAATAATTTGAAAGTGACATCCTGGAATACTTAGTTCAGGAGATCTGCAGACAAAGTGTGGAGGATATACCCTGGCTTCTCCTTGCAGATTATAGTACAAGGCGAGAGGACAGAGAAAAATTGAGAACTGAACCTTTGGGATTAAAGAAACCAGAAGCTGACGGCTTAGAAAATTAAGGGCTTCCAGGGGTGGAATCCCAGAAGCTACAGCCCAACAGGAGAACATAACCAAACATGGAATCCAGCCACCATTTCAGTACAAGCCAAGATTGGAAAAGGAGTAAAGCACAAAGGATTTATGGCAAGTCCTATTGTCTGATGGCTTTGACCCCTGTGTGCTTCACGCGAAGCCAACAGAATTTTTGCGAGATCTTTATAGACACAGCCGTTGCCAGTCTGGACTGGAGCAGACAGGCAAGGAACACACTGAAGGAAGAATTTCTTCAAAGCCATAGCCATGGAGGTTGAGGTCTGGAGTAAACAGGTCCCGGGCTAGGAAAGCGGCGCAGCCCACACGCATGGAAAGGGTGAGTTTGCCCTGGAGGTCCAGTGCCGGCCTTCTGCCTCGATGCTCAGGAAATGTTCTGCCCTTCCAAACCCCAAAGAGGGTTGGGGAGAGCCTGGCTGCCAGCATAGTATTCTTAAGGGGCTGAGCATCTGCCCCGGAGATGGAAGGGAATCCGGGTGCTGCCCCGATGTTTGAGGGGGTGGGGCTGAGTAGGTGGCCTCCCCAGTTTGTGGATATGTTGGAGAACTCACCCCAGAGTTTGAGAGGACAGGGCTGCCAAAAAGCCCCTTAGGAAGGGTTAGACTCCCACTCTCTAATACCCCAGCGATACAACATTGTTCTGTTTATGACTCTAAAACTTTGAAATCTAATGGAGTTTGTCCTGCGGGTTTTAGGAACTGTTTTGGTCCTGTTAGCCCTGGTTTCCTTACTCTTTCAACTTAGAGCAATAGAAATGTTTATCCTATGAATATCTCTCCTTTCTATATTGGAAGCACATAACCTGTCTAAGTTCACAGATCCACAGCTAAGGGAAAATTAAACTTTAGGGGTGACCAAACCTGTAAATGATTTTGATGGAGTCTTGTACTGAATTATTGTTCTGAAATTACTTAAGTTTCTGTGATAGTGTTGTGGGATGAATGTATCTTGCATATGGAAAGATAAGGTCATTTTGGGGTCCAAGGGGTGGAATGTGCCAGTTTGAATGTATGTCCCCCCAAATACCATTATCTTTGGTGCAATCTTGTGTTGGCCGACTATCAGTGTTAATTAGATTATAATTCTTTGAGTGTTTCCACGGAGATGCACCCCACCCAACTGTGGGTGATGACTCTGATTAGATATTTCCATGGAGGTACAGCTCCTTCCATTCAGAATGGGCCTTCATCAGTGGAGCCACATAAATGAGCTGACAAACAGAAGGAACTCAGTGCAGCTGTGAGTGACATTTTGAAGAGGAGCTACAGCCAAGAAGGACACTTTGAAGAAAGCACGGAAGCTGCAGATGAGAGACAGTTTGAAGATGGCTGTTGAAAGCAGACTCTTCCTCCAGAGAAGCTAAGAGAGGACAGATACCCCAAGTGCAACTAAGGGTGACAATTTTGAGCAACTGCAACCTGGAGAGGAACGTCCTCGGAGAAAGCCATTTTGAAACCAGAACTTTGGAGCAGACGACATCCATGTGTCTTTCCAGCTAACAGAGGTTTCCTGGAATACTCCAGTGAAGGTATGGATTGCTGATATGTTACCCTGGACACTTTCTGTCCTTAAGATTGTAGCATGTAACGAAACAAAACCCTTTTGTAAAAGCCATCCCATCTCTGGTGTTTTGCTTTCTGGCGGCATCAGCAAACTAGAACAGATTTTGGTACCAGAGAAGTGGCATGCGTTTACTGCTGAGTTTGCAAACACCAAACATGCTTTTAGAATGAATGAGGGAAAGATTCTGGAGGAATTGTGAGGAGCTTGATAGAAAAGACCTAAAGTGCTTTGAAGAGACTATTTGTGGAGAATGGACTAAAGATACTTCTGATGGCGCCTTGAAGAGAAATGGTGAAGGTGTTATTGTGAACTGGAAGAAAGGCGATCCTTGTTTTAAAGTGGCAGAGAATTTTGCAAAACTGAGTCCTGGTGTCACATGGAAGGAATAATTTGAAAGTGACAACCTGGAATACTTAGCTGAGGAGATCTGCAGACAAAGTGTGGAGGATGTACCCTGGCTTCTCCTTGCAGCTTATAGCAGAAGGTGAGAGGACAGAGATAAACTGAAAACTAAACCCTTGGGTTTAAAGAAACCAGAAGCTTATGGCTTAGAAAATTACGGGCTTCCAGGGCTGGAATCCCAGAAGCTACAGCCCAACAAGAGAATATAACCAAATATGGAACCCAGCCACCATTTCAATACAACCCAAGATTGGAAAAGGAATTAAGCACAAAGGATTTATGGCAAGTCCTATAGTCTGATGACTTTCACCCCTGTGTGCTTCACGTGACACCAACAGAATTTTTGAGAGATCATTATAGACAGAGCCATTGCCAGACTGCAGGAGACAGCCCAGGAACAAACTGAAGGAAGAATTTCTTCAAAGAAAGAGCCATGGAGGTTGAGGTCTGGAGTCAAGAGGTCTCTGGCTGGGAAAGCGGAGCAGCCCACATGCATGGAAAGGGTGAGTTTGCCCTGGAGGTTGAGTGCGGGCCTTCTGCCTCAATGCTCAGGAAATGTTCTGCCCCCCCCCAAACCCCAAAGAGGGTGGAGCACATTTCCAGGGAATTGGGGAGAGCCTGGCTGCCAGCACACTGTTCTTAGGGGGTTGAGCATGTTCCCCCGGAAATGGAAGGGCATCTGGGTGCTGCCCCGATATTTCAGAGGGGTGAAGCTGAGAATGTGGTCTGCCCAGTGTGTGAATATGTTGGAGAACTCACCCCAGAGTTTGGAGGAAAGAACTGCCAAAAAGGCCCTTAGGAAGGGTTAGAATCCCACTCTCTAAAGCCCCAGCAATGGAACGTTGTTCTGTTAATGACTCTCAGCCTTTGAAATCTAATGGAGTTTGTCCTGTGGGTTTTAGGAACTGTTTCGGTCTTGTTTTGTCCTGTTTTGCTCACCTGGCTTTGGGAGACCAGTTGAGGTGACTGCTTGTCCTCAGCGTGTCTGGCAGGGAGAGTGATTCCTCCCTCTCACGCTTGGGCCCGGGCCTGCAGGAGCCACGGGAACCATGTACCAAGGGGCTTTCAAACTTCTTTGCCTCCATAATGTGGATCCAATTGTCCTTCAGCACCACTTTTATATGCTTGACCTCGTCATTGAACCTGCACAAGGAGCGTGGCCGGCAGGTCACCAGGTGCCCAGGCCACCCCAGCCCCCACGGGCTCAGGGCTCCTACCCCACCGGCAAGCTGCCTCCTGCACACCCCCCAACCCCCACCCCCAGGCCTCGGTGTGGCAATTCCCGCAGCTGGGAACACTCACCCCTGCCGTCCTCGGAGCTGATCGGAGGGCTGCCCCATGCCCAGCTCTCTGGAACACCCACCCCTTGCCACCCGTTGCCAAAGCCAGAGCAAGACATCCAGGAAAAGTACAGACCCACGTCCCTTAGGACCCCACAGGTACAAAATTCCCAGCCAACTATTAGCAAAGTACATTTAGCAATGCATGGTAAGGGTTTTACCCCACAACTGAGGGAACTTACTCCAGGACAGCGAGGTGGGTTAACCTTGGAAACTAATGTAACAGACAAACAGGTAAATGCCCGGCAGTGAGACCCTCCAAGAGGCCCCCATGGAGCACCTGCCTGGCTGCTTCCTGTCGCCTTCCTGGATCTGACGTGGGCTGTGAGCAGGCTCACCCCACCCCCTGAGCTCTGTGGGGGCAGGGCCCACCAAGCTCCCCGGGGTGCCCCGCAGACCAGGCTCTCGAGTGGGTGGCCACCTGGCCGTCATGGTCAGCTCTTTGGTCTCCAGGGCACTGAGACCCTCCTGGAGCGCCCGCACCACCCGCATCTCTTGTAACCGGCCTGCATTAGTGGAGCTTTCTGCAAGGCCCGGGGTGCTGTCCAGTCGGCATCTCACAGAACGCTGCTTACTCTCCACATCGCAGTCATTGGTATTTCGGAGCTGACGCTTTTATTTTTAGATTCCAGGTATTTGTGGGGCCCGGGAAAGGCTGTGGCCCCAGCATGTGTCTGTCCCTGTATAAGTGGGCCTTGTTTCCGGTTCCTGCTCCTTCCAGCCCACAGGTCCTGACCCCCGCAGCAGCCACTCTGTACCACGTGACCCTCCCCCACTGACTGCATGGGGTGGGGTGTCCCCCTGTGCAGCTCCAGGTAACTCAGGACGGGGTCTGGGGATATCTGCACACATGCCTGGCTGCCCGGGGTGACCACGCTTCTGCCCACCAGGTATACGCAAAGAGGGAGGTGGTGCAGAGAAGGGAGAAGGGGCTGAGAGGGCAAGCAGTGGGCATGGGCCGTGGCCTTCAGGCCCCGGAGCGGACCCCTGGGCCTGGCTCAATCCTGCCTCCAGGCCACGCGCACCCTCTGTGCTCCAACATGGCCCCTCACTGCTCACATGTGTCCGTTTCTGTTTCTTGCAACCAGAGCACCCGGCCTGGGCTGTGGTCAAGTGGCCAGTCACACAGGCCCGTCCCACCGAGATCCCCAAGGCCCCTGCCCAGCACCCACCCCAGGACACAGAGCACCTGCTCCAGGCTCTCGACCCCACCGAGGTCTCTGCAGACCCCATCCAAAGGCTGGCCGGGGGTCTGCCCGTGGCCTGGCCTGACTCCTGCCCTGCAGGGTGTCCCACACTGGTTTCAGCCTGACCACAGACCCACTGGGAGGTGCTGCCCAGGGAAGGGGACACCCCGAGAAAAGGCCATCCACAAGAGCCGCCGATAGCAGAGCAGCCAGGGAAGGGTCCCTGCGATGGCCGCAGCCGCGTGAAGTGGGTGGTGGCACTGCCCTTCTCTCTGAGACCTACCGGGGGACTGCCGGGAGACTTCCTGGACTCTCAGGAACCCCCGGCTCCAGGAAGCTGGGCCGTCTGCCCCTGCAGTTGAGGGTGTCTGACCCGGCACCCAGCAGCGGCTCTTGCCAGGGCCCAGGCAGTGGCTCATTCACGCACACCCTGGCTGCCTGTGCAGACCAGGGAGGTTCTGCTTCTTACTTCCACCTCCTTCCACTCTCAATCCTGGTTTGCAAAATAAGACATATGGTTGCCCCCACCAGTAAGCCCAGGACTGGGGGCTGGCGGCTCCCTCCTTGGGGAGGGGTCCCCTGGGGCCCAGACCGCCACGTACTTGATGCTGATGGCAAAGCGCTCGGCCTCTGCGGGGCGCTCCTGGATTAGGTGGGTGCTGCTGGCGTGGGGCTTGAGCAAGTTGTCCGTCTGCTGCCCTCCATGTTGCCTGCAATCCTGCAAGGACACAAGAGTTGCAGGTGACCGGACCGTGCAGGAAGAGCCGTGACGGTGATGACACTGGAACAGCATCAGGCCCGAGCCGAGCGTCCTGCACAACTCAGCAGAGCTGTCACCCTCACGGCGAGCCGAGGGGAGACGGAGGCAGAGACCCCGGGGCAGGGGGAGCTGAAGGGCTCAGGGAAGGCAGCGACGTGAGGCCCTGTGCATGGTGGGACACGGTCACCTGGACGGGGAGTGACAAAGACTGCAGAGCCAGCCGGGCCCCGGGCTCACTGGCTGCAAACAGAAGCCTAGGAGTGGCAAGGGGGGTTCACGTAACCCCAACACCAGGTCAGATTTCTTTTCTACAATCCATTTGCTCTACTGAAAAAGCAGTGGGCGCATAAACTGCTTTTGTTTTGTTTTGTTACCTGGATTTTGAACAGACTTTGAAATAAAGCTCACCCTGCCATGTCTGTTTAAAACAAAGAGCCTGAGAAGGCAATGCAAGCTAGTCCCCGCCCGGACCCCCAAAGCAAAATCCATTACCATCTGCAGCTACTTGCCAGGATGAGTTGGGATTTTTGTAATACTGTGCAAGCAAGAGGGAACCTACATTAAAGTATTAAGTTTCTGTTTGTTACCCCAGCAGGTGGAACTCACAGGACGGCCTGGTCACCACCTGTGGGAAACTTAAAACACAGGCCCTGCGCACCCCCAAGACACGGGCAGGCAGCTGAAACCAGGGGTCCAGGCTGTGCAGACACGCTAACCTGCTGCGGACCGAGGGGGTGTCAGAGGTGAACCCCAGCCCAAAAGCCACAAGGGCAGAGACTCTTGGGATCACAGCAATTGTGCATGGCCACCCCGGGCTGGGCAGCCACAAGGATTTGTGCACTCACCACGGCAGGCCATTCTTCTAGAACCGGACACAGAGGCGGAGACTCCCCTGACCCACACCCAGGATGCCCAACTTTGCCCTTTTTTATTAATCCTGACAGCCACCTTGTTCTTGTCGAGCAGCTGTGTAACTGAATACATGATTATAAATTTGACCTGAGATAGGCCTCTTTATGTATTTTATCTGGAGCTCAGTGGGGTTTCATCTGAGACTGGCGGCTCAGTCTCAGAGACGGGAACCGGCGTCTGCAGAGGGAGAAGGGGCAGCCAGTGGGGAGCACACCCCACAGCCAAGACACTGCCCCTGCCCACCCCACTCACCAGGGGTAGGTGGTGCAGTCGATCTCCCGAGACGGCAGCCGGCTGACAGGTGGTGGGGGGAAGAGAGCACGTCGGTTAAAGCCTCATCCACAGAGGGGCCCGAGGGGCTGCGGGACGTCCCCCACCCCCACCCAGATGGCTCCACGGGGCAGCGACTGGGATGCAATCATCTCTGATCCCCTGGGGGAACCTGCAAGAGCAGATGGACCCTCCAGCTAGGATTCTCTTTACCCCAGAGGGGCCCTGAAGGCCCCCGAAAGCCCCCAAACGCAGAATATGTGGCTGGAGAGTGTTACCTCCTGGTGGTGGGCTACCCTCCCCCAGGGGCTGCAGCTCCTGCGGCCCGTGCTGCTCCATCCCAGGCCAGAGCCCCCCATCCTGCGGAGGGGCTCAGGGGCACCCAACCCTTCCCCTGCACACCATGCAGATGGAGCCACTGAGGCATGGGGTGGAGGGCCCTGCCCCAGGCCCCCCAGCGAGCGACACTTCTCCTCCTCTGCTGACTTGGTCCCTTTGACGGGTCAGCAAAGCCTTTCGAAACTGCCCTCCGTCACCTCTGCAAAGTGCCCGCAGGAAGCTGCACTGGCAGCGGCCGGGTGAGGCCTGGGAGAGGAGCCAGGGCTGCCCAGGGCTGCAACCCACCCCCTGAGCCCTCGCAGAGCAGCTTCGCTTACTTCTATAATGTTTTTTGGGGGCCTGCAAATAGCCTGAGGAGACTCAGAGGGTCCCTCAATGCTGGAGGAGAGCCGCTGGCCGGCAGCCCACCATGACCACTGTGGTGAGGCTTCCGTGGCTCTTCAAAACCAGAGCGAGATGCGCACCCAGCGGGAGAGGAGGCCTCTCACCCCTTGCCCCTTGCATGCCCACAGCAGCTGCTCCACTGGCACGTCCGGGACGAGGCGAGACTAGGTGAGGGAGCAGCTCCCAGCCCCCACCCCACCCCAGCCACTCTGCTCTGGAAGCTTCTGGGGAATGGGACTCACCCTTCTGTCCATGGGGCAGGTCTTCACGGACGAACTGGGAAAATGCCCCGACTTCCTGGTTTGCACCAGTCGACCCTGGAAGGAAGGACGAGATCGGGGGTCCGGCCACTGAGACCCCGGACCACTGCGGTGTGTGTTCAGCTGATGCAGACCCTGCCCCTAGGGAGGACGATCTGCCACCCCCTGTGACCTCAGCTGACCCTGCTGCGGGAGCACCCACTCGGCAGCAGGCCCAGAGCAGAAGACGTGCTCGGAGTGGGACGAGACCCCCTGTCCTGACTTCCGTCCAGTTCCCTTTCTCTCAAATGGTAACAGGCACGAGAATCGGGGCGTCTCGACGACACACAGACACTGACATGGCAGCCGGGGGCAGGGCTGGGGCTCGGCCTCGGCCCCGCTGCTCCCTCTGCCGGGAGGACCCCAGCCCTCCTCCCCTCCCTGCTGGTCACATCCAGGGCTGGGAACCGGGTGCAGGGAGGGGAGACAGCGCAGCCGCACCCCATGGTGCCTCTGGGCTCCGAGCGTGTAGCTGCGCCATCTACCCATAGATACATGAG
>PVKY010014754.1:0-10442 GCA_004027775.1 Bradypus variegatus | reverse complement strand
GCTGCCTGTGCTGGACGCCTCCGGGAAGCGGGTGCCGTTCGGGGCGCTGTTCCGGGAGCGCCGGGCCGTGGTGGTCTTCGTGCGGGTGAGCGCGGACAGCGGGGCGCAGAGACGACGCCCACAGGGTGGCAGGCGGGGATGCTTCCGCAGCCCGGCGCGGGGGCCGCATCGGGTGGTTCGGAGCGTTCACAGCCCTAGACGGAGGGTCTGCCGGGCCTGGCCCTTCCCGTCCACTAGAGGCTTCCGGAATGGGAACTGCTCCTCCCGTTTCCTTTAACGGGAATGGAGAACACCCTGCCTAGCCAAGGCCCTTTTCCCAGCAAGATGAACGGCACAGCGACGGACTGGGTGCAGCCTGACTTTTAACGCAAATTCGGCGCTTCTGACACCTTTTTTTTTCCCCCACCCGTCTTGGTTTTTAGCATGACAAAATACTTGGTCCCTTCGGGTCCTGGAGCATGTTACCTTGCTAACTTATTCTTTTTGCCCTGTTGGAATTTCAGCATTTCCTGTGTTACACCTGCAAGGAATACGTAGAAGATCTGGCCAACCCAAGAGTTTTTTACAGGTGAGTTTCCTGAGAGAGAACGGCTTCAGGACCCGCTTCAGGGAGACTTTCCGAAAGTTGCCTGTCGTTTGTAAGGGTAGTGAGTGCGTGTGGAGTGTGCAGAAACCCGCAAAGCCAGATTCTTAACCTCGTCGTACTTTCCTCCTCCTTTCACCTCTCCAACACCTCCAAAACGACGAGAGTAGAAGTGTTCTACTTTTGTCCTAGTTTATTCGTTGTTGTCTGCTTGTTCTCCTACTAAACCACGATAGTCATTTTCACGTTACTTATCTGCCTATTCTCAAGTGTTGAATGATTATCAAAAACATAAATTCTGGAAGTTATTGATACAGTCTTATTTCTTTTATTACATTCCAAATATTTGTTCATTGTAGGAAATGCTATTATATTTTAAAGTTGAAAATTTGCATTTGTTGATAGGATGCACATCCCTTGTCCCTATGTCAACCACATACATATGTTTTTCTTCAGGCCATGTATAGGTTTATCTCCAGGTGAGCTTTTGGTGAAGGTATTGGGCAGCCTTTGTGAATCTGAGTCCAGCAGATGATGTCAACTGGAAGGTAAAAAAGTAAAATTGTCTGATGAAATAACCCAACTTTAATAGCTTTTATTTTTTTTCTCTATGTATACCTTGGGAAGTGTAGAAAATTATTCACTATATCATTTTGAGATTACTATTTGGCAAAAGAATCATATGAATTGAACGTTTTAGCATATATTTCTTTGCTCTGGCTCATACAATTTTGCTGTTTGTTCCGTTCTTTTTAGAAGCCTATAGGTGGCTTAAGAATGGAATAAAAAAGTTGGATTAGAGGAAGTTTTATAAAACATTACCTAATTTCCAATAAAATATGCATTTCCTTTTTTTTTTTCCTAAAGGAAGCATATGTCACCCTTACAGTGATTGGACAGTCATCATACCATCATATTGAGGTAAATGTCTAGCAGATTGAGAACCTAATATTAAATCTGTTCCATACATAAAAATTTTATTATTTGAGCCACTAAGTATAGGTAAAATTTTCTCAAATTACATTAGATTGCTGTTACTTTTCTCTCAGTTGTTCTTGTAAAAAGTCCCAGCTATTCTCTTTCTTTAGCCTTTCTGCAAATTGACTGGGTATTCTCATGAAATCTATGTTGATCCTGAGAGAGAAATTTATAAAAGATTGGGAATGAAAAGAGGTGAAGAAATTGCCTCCTCAGGTAAGACACAACAATTTCTTAAGTAGAAAAGCTATTGGTGTATTTTCATGTTTGCATGTATATACATAGGGGAGCAAATTCATAAATCAAGCTTTTTTTTTTTCAATGATTCTAATAAGTGGTCCAGACAGATACACCAGACTCTAAAAGATTCCATTTCCTGAATGTAATGACGCAGAAGGCTGTTGGGAAGTACTGATAAATGAGAAAAACAATTTGCAGAGCAGTGTTTTCAGTATAGTTCTGTTTTTATGCACACAAAAATTATTTTCATAAACAAAAAGATCTATAGTATATACGTGCATGTGATGATAATGGTTTTAAAAGATATTGCAGTGCTTACCCCAAGGGGAGGGATGGAAGTGAGAAAAGTTATATCTGTATTTGTATGTTTTACAATGAGTACCTTTTACTTTCTAATTAAAAGAAAAGTATTAAGTCCATATATTTTCTTACCTCAGCACCATGGCTTTCCTTGTTCTCTAACTGATGAAATTCTAGTTATCATTTGAAGCCCAAATCAAATATGATCTTAATAGCTTTTCAAGCAGAAGCAATTGCTTCCTTCATTGTACTTGAATAGCACCTTATACTTAATCTCTATTGTAGCACTTAAGAAGGCCTAGTGGTATAGTTGAAGAGTTTGACAATTTATTCATCTTTATAATGTCCACATTCCCTGCCATTAGCACAATTTCTTGTACTCTACAGACCTTAATAAACTTTAGTTGAACGTGTTACATGTGTTTTACTTAGAAAGAACTTGGTTTCTGATATGCCAGATAACAGAATTCAACACAAACTCAAATCATTGATTCCCAACAACTGTTATTCAGCTCTGGTCTGGGACACCCACTGTTTGGACGCTTCCCAGCAGACAGGGATAAAAGACAGCTCCTGCCATTCAGAAGCTTTTAATCTGTTCTGGGAGACAGAAGCAAACAAACGATTACAGGGTGGTTTAAGAGTCTGAAATAGAGGAGAGAATCTTTCAAAAATACCTGTGCCAGAAAGGTGAGAGGAAGGGTCTGGGAAGGCTTTGGAGAGATAGTGGAGTCTAAGCTCACCCTTAAAGGAGTTAGCTGGGTGGAGATGAGGGTGGGGAAGAGTGACAGAAAGTAGCATGTGCAAAAGCACAGAGCCATGAAACACGTGACTCATTCCAGGTTGTGTCTCTGGCTGGAGTTACTAGGAGCCGGTTGGAGAATTGGTGTGAGCCACCGGAGAGGTAGTGACTGCTTTGTGTGAAGTCTGGTGTGACATGCCAAAGAGTTTGGATTTATTCCAAAGGCAGTGGGGAAATCAGAGAAGTGTTTGAAGCAGAGAAGTAATGGAATCACACACCCATTGTGGAGGAGGATTCAAAGCAGGCCAAACCCAAGCCAGTGATGCTTGTGGTAATGATGCTAGAAAGAAATATCAGGGCCTGAAGTGGGGATGGAGAGGAGGAGATGGATCTAGGACCCTTTTATGAGATAAAGATGGCGTGATCCCTTTGCAGATGTTTTTAAAGAGGGCAACTTAAACTTTATCGAAACTAAGGATGAGCTGGCATACAGCGTGCACATGCGTGCTCTCTCTGTTTGTAGTTTGGGAAACTGAAACAGTACAGATTGTCAGCCTTACTTTTTAGGACACTGTTTTCACATGCTATGACGGAGACTCAACATTTGTCAGTTCTGTGTATCATTTAGCACTTTAGATATATGAGTTTTCGCTTTACACCTCACCAGTCATTGCCACAATAAAGTTATGGATTTCTAAAGAAAACAGATGAATTCTAAACAAAATACATGCTTATAATTATTAGAGAGGGAATTTTAAAATCTTTTAAACTCCTTTGACCTGTATTAAAGTACTATATTTCCTGACAGAAAATAGTAGGTTCCCATGAAATAATTGTTTAGCAATTCCTCAATGAAAAATATAAAGGCATAAATCTCAGGATCAGTCTCAGAATAGTTCTTGAAAATTAAGACAGTAAAAAGATGTGAAATTATCATTTAAAATTAATACACATTTTGTAAACACAAAGAATAAGAAAATAAAGTAATAGGTTAGAAGACTGGAAAACAGGAGTTTTACACATAAGTAAATTCAAATTGGCAAAATCAGATTGTGCTCAAAAACAAAGTGTTAAATTCTGGGTTGTAGAATCACCGTTTATTATATTTTAGAATATTAAATGATCTCTTCTTTGTGGATTCTGGATTCTTAATTCAGATACAGAATCCTATAAAACAATACATTTTAGTCTTTTACCCATGTCTGTAAGCTAACGGGCCTGTATTTGTTTCTTGGTTTGATGAATGCCCATCATAATGTAGACTTGAAAGAAATAAAAACGATGGAAGGAAATAATAGGTATCTGGAAATATTAGGAAATCGGGTAAAAGGTTGCATAATCATCAAGATAAAAGACTAAAAGCAAGGCATAAATGGGCAGAGATAGGAGAAAAATAAGGAGCAAGAAGAATAAAGAGGTTGAATTTGAAAGGAACAGGAAGCTTTGTTCTGGACCAAGCAAAGGGAGTGGAAGTAAAGTGAAAAGTAAAGCGAAGTATCAGTCACTGGGAGAACAGAAATAGAAAGACCAACACATAAGAAAAACTAGAAAGGGGGTGTGCCAGTTTGAATAGATTGTGTCCCCAAAAGCCATTATCTTTTTTGTAATCTTGTGTGGGCAGATGTAATCAGTGTTGATTAGATTATAATTCTTTGAATGTTTCTTTGGAATGGGCCCCACCCAGCTGTGGGTGATGACTCTGACTGGATAGTTTCCATGGAGGTGTTGCTCCGCCCATTCAGGGTGGGTCTAGGTTGATCAGTGGAACCATATGAATGAGCTGGCATAACAGAAGGAACTCAGTGCAGCTGTGAGTGATGTTTTGAAGAGGAGCAGGCTTGCTAGAGAGGAATGTCCTGGGAGAAAGCCATTCTGAAACCAGAACTTTGGAGCAGATGCCAGCCACGTGCCTTCCCAGCTAACAGAGGTTTTCTGGATGCCATTGGCCATCCTCCAGTGAAGGTACCCGATTACTGATGTGTTACCTTGGACACTTTATGGCCTTAAGACTGTAACTGTGTAGCCAAATAAACCCCCTTTTTATAAAAGCCAATCCATCTCTGGTGTTTTGCATTCTGCAGTATTAGCAAACTAGAACAGGGGGCCATAGTAGCTGTTCTGATAGCTAAAGCCCAAAGCCTCAGTAGCATAGCATGATAGAAGTTTATTTCTTGTTCATTTAAAGTTCAAGATGGTTGTTTCTATTCAGTGGGTATTTCTCGAAGTGATTCAGGCACCCAGGCCCCTTCTGTCTTGTGGCTCTGACATTTTCAACCCAGGGCTTCCAAGAATGTAAAAAGAACATGGAGAATTGCACCTGGGAGGTTTTTAGCAGCTGATCTGTAAGTAGCATGAATCATTTCATTCCCATTCTGTTGGTTAGAACATACTCACATGGCCACACCTAACTGCAAGGAAGACTAGAAATAAGAGTTTAGCTGTGGGTCTGGAAAGAGGAAACCAGCCTCTATCAGTCTGTGCAACAATGTCTCTTGAAAGGGAGTATAGCCACCTGTTGGTAGGTTGAGAGGCTAAAGAGTATAAACGGGGAATTAAGAAGGAAACACCATGAATTTGAGAAATCTGTTGCAGCCTGTTTTCTGTGGCAGAAAAGGACCTGGATCTATGATCTTTAGAAAGAATGTCATTTGCAGTAGATGGGTATGCTTTGTATTATGCTGAATTTTCACTGGACCTGTGATGTCATTTCACTGTAATGTTCATATGTCATTTCTTTGGTGCCTTTTTTGTGCATAAATTATTATGAAGATTAAATTGTGTTATCACTATGCCTTGTGTATAGCCAAATAGTCCATACAAAAGCTGTATATATTGACATTATTTTTGTTTTCTATTATAAAGTATGCAAGTTACCAGTTTTAATAAAGGATTGGTTACAAACACAGAAAAAAAAAGTAGAAAGTAAGATGATTCACAAAATGAATATTTTATAACGATACTAACATCTTAATATCTTACAGAGATAAACGATATTATGATATCATCTAAAGACATTTAAATGCTGACATCTAAAGATAATTTCCAATATTTCAGGACAGAGCCCCCATATAAAGTCAGATATACTCTCAGGAAGCATCCGGAGCCTGTGGCGGGCAGGGACTGGCCCTCTTTTTGATTTTCAAGGAGACCCAGCTCAGCAGGGCGGAACCCTCATCTTAGGTCCAGGTAAGCAGCAAAGCACAGATTCACGAGTTCCGTGGCTGTGCCTTTTAGATGTCCAGAGGCCACCCACTTTCTTCATGAAATAGCCACCCTAGGAAAATGGGGAGCTTGACATTATAACAATCTGGATGTTGTGATTTCATAGGAGGGCATTTTTGTTTTCAAAGACGTCTGTGTATTTTGATGTCTGTTTATTTAACATAATGTGCCTATCATTCCATGCCTGCGTGATTTTGGGTATTTGAGAAAGGGAAAGTCAAATTTGTGATTCTGTTCTTGTGATTTCTATATGGTTATAACACTTTTTTAAAAGTTCAGTGGAGGTGAACATTTCAAAATAGGGAGCAATCATCAACCTTTTTTTTAATTTTTTGGTGTCTACTGACCAAAAAATATGTTACTTTTTCTTTTAACTTTTTATTTGAAAATAATTTCATACTTACAGGGCAGTTGCAAAAATAATACAAACCCCATACAGAGAATTCCAACAACCCCCTGCCCCCAGGCCCCCAGATCTACCAGTTTTAACATTTTGCCACCTATCTATCTGTCTGTCTATCAGTCATCTACCTATCCATCTATCTATCTATCTTTCTATAATTTTCTGAACATTTAAGAGCAGGTTGCACACATCATACTCCTCGGCACATAAAACTTCCACGTACATTCCCTATAAACAAGGATATTCACTAATCTAATCACTGTAAGTGTAGTTATCAAGCTCCAAAAACTTAACGTTGATATAAAGCTTACAATGTATATTCCAGTTTTTTCTTATGCCTTAATAATGTCATTTTGAGCCTTTTTTCCTCCATTCTTAGATCTCATCCAATATCATGTATTGCACTTAATTTTCATTATCTCTGCAGTTTTTCTTTCTTTTTTTTTAAATTATGTTATCACAAATACAACATAAATCTTCTCATCCTACCCCCTCCCAAGTGTACAATCCAGTAGGATTAATCACATACACAATGTTGCAGAACCCTCACCACCATCCCTTACTAGAACTTTCCCTTCACCCCAAACGAAACCCCATACTCATTTTGCATTAACTCCCCATTGACCCTAATCCACACCCCTGGTAACCTGTACTTTACTTTCTGCCTCTATGAGTTTGCATATTCTCTGATACTTTCTTCATGGTTACCATGGATCTTAAATTTGACACTTTAAATCTCTAATAATTTCATTTGCTTTGCTACCAGTTTAACAGGTTCAAAAGCATACATAAATTATGTTCGTAAACCCCTCCATCCACCCAACTTTATGTGGCTCTTGTCACAGATTACATATGTATACCTTATGAGCCCCAAACCACTGATTTATCAGTATAATTTATGCATTTGCCTTTTAGATCCTATAGGATGTAAAAGGGGAATTATATATAAAAAATACAGTAGTCCTGGTGTTTATATTTACCCATGTAAAGATAAGTGTCCTTTCCTTTCAACCTGCAGAACTCTCTTCAGCGTTACTGATAGGACCGGTCTAACGGTGAAGAAATCTTTCAGCTTTTGTTTATCTGGGAATGTCTTAATTCCTCCCCCATTTTTGAAAGACAGTTTTGCCAGATACAAAATTCTTACTTGACTGTGGTTCCTTTTCGTAATTTCCGTCTTTCGATTGGTACTCTCTTTGTGTTCATCTTTAGTTTCCCTGATTTCCTTTAGTTCTTTGTGCATGTTTGCCTTTAGCTATTCGAGCATATTTAGGACCATTATTAAAAAGTGTTTGTTGAAATGTTCCAGGTCTGATCATCCTCATCGATGCTTCCTAACGTTTTAATCTTTTTTACGTGGGCCATCATTTCCTGTTTCTTCGTGATTTGTAATATTTTGTTTAAACCTGGACATTTTGATAATTTAATGTATTATCGCTGGGAATTTAGATTCTGAGACATCTATTCCTTAAACTTGTATCCAGCTAGGGTTATGACAGAGCCTTCCTTGAATGCCAGGAATTAACAAAATAAATAAATAAAGAGGAGGGAAGAAAAGGAAACACTTTCTCAGTCTTTGCAGACAGCCTGTGCGAGTGGTCTCCTTCAGGGCTTATCCATGCAGTGAGTTTAGAGATAGCTCCAGGCCAAAGTGGGGCCCTCCCTGATCCTTTCTGCACGTGTGCCTTGTCTTGGGCATGCATGTTTGGTCCTAAGAAATCCCCTGTTTACATGGGTATGAATAGCTTCCTCATAGTCCTAGACACTGCGGTGTGTGCCCCCCAGCCAGCACTCCCTGCGCCGGCAGCCACCCGACTGCTCTCCCGCAGCCTTCTACATGCAGGGCAGGCTCTGCGATGGTGAGTCCCTCGATTGGGCCAGACATACATGCTCCCAGTAGGTGCACAGGGGTTACTCTGCTCCCCCTGGAACTGGGACCAGGGATCTGCGCTGGGAGCACGGGTGGCTCCACGCCAAGCCAGCAGTGGGAAGAGGGCGGGGGCAGCCAGGGTGCGGTGACATCCCACCACTTCTAAGTGGCCTTTTTCTTGATTCCTGGCTGGCTTGCCCCGTTACTACAATCCTTTAACTGTTTTCTAGAGATTTTGGAAAGATGTTTCTCTCAGTTCTTGCTGATGGTCCAAAGCTTCTGTAGGGGGATGGAGCCCCGAAGTGTCTCACTCTGCCTTCTTGACCGGCGTTATTTTTCATACCTAATTAAAACTAGGAGACTTGCTAGGTGTAAAAAAGCAATTCAACATAGGGACAGGAAATGGGACTCAGCAGCTCATTCAGTGAAAATTACTGTAAGCTTTTAACAGTTTTATTGATCAGTTTACATTGCTTGAAATTCCCTTGGCTTCGTTCTGCTAAAGATGTTGAGTGTTAAATCTCTACAGTGTTCAGTATTGCAGTCACGGGCAAGCACCCGTATATGACAAGCCAATAAGCTGATTTTTCTTGGTTCTTCTTCCTTTTAAAATCATCCACTTTAGTGAACATTCCTTCTCAGAGTTATAGAATTAAAATTTACTTTGATAAATTCCAGATGTCTGAAATGAAGTCTTTAGAAGAAGTATTTGACCAAGTATTATGACTTTGTGGCTTTTTATAGCTGGAACACTAGAACTAAAATCCTTCTCTTTATTTGATTTCCCTTTCCCTCCCTCTCATGAATTTATACCAGTCAGATTAGCAGAAAAAAAGCCTTGTTTTATGAGAATAATGAGTCCTATAAATTAACCCAGAATGAAATTGCATTATATTTTTGAATGACCTATTTCCAGCCTCAGAACTGGAAGGAGGTATTTTTTGGCTCCTTCATCTCCATAGCTCTGGTCACTGGGCCACACCTTCAGTTGTGTAAGACAGAGGAGCCCAAGGAGAGTTTCATTTGTGTGCAAAGTTGTGAACATACTTAATAGGGAGAATATTTTGCTATTACTCCCCAGAAAAAAAATGTAGCCCTTTTAAGGAAAAGAGCTAGGTGTAATTATTTACACAAATCTATATCATAGTTAATCCAGTACTTCATTTTGCCTTATTTGATAATAAGCCAATTTATATTAAACCTAGTGATTATTTTAGATTACAGATAATTCAGTGCAGAAAACATGCCTCTTATAATACTTAATCTAATGTTTTAGTTAAAATTCTGGTCTTGAGTCCAACAATCAAAGTAAATAGAACCTTGACTATAAATTGATTTATTTGAGTAGATAAAAGGATTGTGGACATCTAAATGCAATGTAACTGGTTATCTTAATGCATTTATTTTTCAGCCTCTTGGGCTATAATGTAGATAGCCTATTAAATCATTATTTGGGAGTAGATTTTAAGTGAGTGATTTATTCCATTTTATATTCAAGAAACAGATGTGCTTTTCCTGCTTGCTATCTATGTTAGTTCTGTATTATTCATGTCTATTTTACAGGACATTTTATTTAATTATATTTAATGATACCTAACAGAGGGTTACAATTTAAGAAATTTTCCCCTTAGATCTCATAAAACATTAAGTATCACTCTTATTTAACTATAATCCTTGTCATGCTTCATTACCATAATTAAAAATTATTATGCATTAAGTAGAGAATATAATGGACTCCAGGTAATGAATTTTTTCCCTTTGGACTAATTGAAAGTTGAAAAGCTTCCTTATAAGCAATAAATCTAATGAATAATACTTTTTATGCTAACCTCAGCCTTTTATTCTTTCTCCCTGCAGGCAATAACGTTCATTTCATACACCGCAATAGGAACAGATTGGATCACAAACCCATCAGCTCCGTCCTACAGCTTGTTGGAGTTAAGCATTGAACTTTACAAGCAGACCTTCAGTTATCCATGTGTGACTCAGCACAGAATTTCTGCCTTTCAGTTGGATCCTGGAGAATAGACCTTAAATATTTGGGATATGGTATCCTAGTCTCACTTGCTGACCCTTCCAGTCTCCCAGGAGTTATAAAAACATA
>PVKY010014753.1:0-10449 GCA_004027775.1 Bradypus variegatus | reverse complement strand
TCTTGTAACCAAAATATGTAAGAGTTCTTAAAATTCAGTAAAAAGGCATAACCCACCAAAAAAAATTTGGCAAAGGATCTAAATAGACATTTCTCCAAAGAAAATATACACGTGGCCAATAAACACGTGAAAAGATGGTCAACCTCATTAGTCATTAGGGAAATGTAAATCAAAAACACAGTGAGATAGCACTCCATACCCACAGTAGAATGGCTATAATCTTAAAAATGGAAAATAAAAAGTGTTGGCGAAATGTGGAGATTGGAACTCTCACACCTTGCTAGGGGTACTGTAAAATGGTGCAGCTATGTAGGAAAACAACCTGGCCATTCCCCAAGAAATTAAACTTAGAGTTACCATATAATCCTGGGATTGGCTCCTGTGATGGTCAGGTTCATGTGTCAACTTGGCCAAGTGATGGTGTCCAAGTATCTGGTCAAGCAAGCATTGGCCTAACTATTATTGCAAGGACATTTGTGGCTGGTTAATAAACCAGAAGGCTGGTTTATTAAATCATCAGTCAATTGCTGCAGCTGTGACTGATTATGTCAATGAAGGGTGTGTCTTCCACAATGAGAGAATGCAGTCAGTTGGATTTAATCCAATCTGCTGAAGACTTTTAGGCAAGACAGACAGAGGACCTTCACTTCTTCAGCTAGCCAGCAAAGCATTTCCTGACGAGTTCATAGAAGTTGTGAGTACTCTGCCTGAGGGATTCATCGAACACGTTCATCGGAGCTGCCAGTTTGCTGCCTGCCCTATGGAATTTGGACTCATGCACACCCAAGGTTGCATGAGACACCTTTACAAAATCTTATCGTTATAGATGTCTTTTGTTGATTCTGTTTCCTTAGAGATCCCTAACTGATACAGCTCCCAAATAAAGATTTTCATGGAACATTTTATCATGACGTGGAACACTAATGTTCTCCAAACTGTTTGGAAAACATGAGCAAGGTCTGGGGAAAGGTCAAGGTTTGTTGATGATCAACACCCTCGAAATGATGTCCAGGTAGAGCATTAGGATTATGTCAGCAGAGCACTGCCCGGCGTCCTGGGGAATTCCATGAGTGCCCGTGCAGTGACAGCAGTGCAGAGGAAGGTGACGGGGGACCAGGACCCCGATGTCCATTCTTTGCTAATCACTGCCTTTAGGAAGGATTTTGATCACCGCATATGTGGAAGAAGACCAAGTCTGTTTTATGATTACAGTGCCTTCCACAGGCCCCAGAGAGGATTTTAATTTTGTTAGCCAAGTTTGTGGATGAAGGATGCATTCTACTCATAACATTCAGATCTATAGTAACTTTCAGGAGTAATTTCCAGTGAAAAATATTCATTTTGTTAACAAAGGCCAGGGACAAAAATGATGAGCACCAAGAGTGCTCGCCTCAGTGTGATCATCAGTACCAGTCACCTGTGCAAGGTTTCAGGCACCTCCACACAGGTGGCTTTCCTAGGCAGACCCGCCCACAGCACGATGCTCATGAGGAAATGAATTGGGAAGATTTAGCATATACTGAGGAGGTATCAGAGCACACACTAGAACCTTTACATGACATTCCAACAGTGGTTTCTCAAGTAAAATGCCATGGAAAAATGTGTTGATGGACACTTGGTTGTTGCCAGCTTGTGGCAGTTGTGAATAATGCCACTGTGAACATTGGTGTGCAAGTGTCTGTTTGAGTCCTGGCTTTCAATTCATTTGTGTTTATATCTAGAAGCTGTTAACATCGCTGGAGTCTTGTTTGTTTTCACACAGGCACACCAAAACTATGTATTATTAAATACATATCACAGTCTTCCTTACGTTTTTTAAAAACTTAGTATTCCCCATGTCATTAAATGCTCTTTTAAAAACTATTTTTCATTACCCTGTGCCAGTTTGAAAGTATTATGTCCCCCAAACGCTATTATCTTTGATGTGATCTTATGTGGGCAAGATGTTATCAGTATTGATTAGACTGTAATTCTTTGAGTGTTTCCATGGAGATGCGCCCCACCCAGCTGTGGGTGATGACTCATTCCGTGGATGTATTTCACTGGCATTGTGTTAGATATTTCTGTTGTTCCCAAGCTTATCATAATAAGACAGCACAATTCATTCTTGCAAAACACATCAGGCGCCTGCGGCAAGCCAGGTGCAGCACGGCCACTGCCTCGGGGAGGTGGCTGCTCACGTCCACCTCTCAGGTGTTTTGATACCTGAATTTTTAGCCTACAGAAAAAATCAAAATGCAGGCGGTTCTCCAATAAAATCACACTGGGAGCCGGCCACTGTTTCTGATGGAAATCCCAAATCTCTCAAGTGTGTTGGAAGGGGAAGGAAAGCTGGTCAAAGCCTGGGAACTTCCTTAAAGGCTTGTTTTCCCAGGAGTCTTAGCGGCCTTCCGGAAGGTTCACTTCACGCCCACTCGCCCCCACCACTCGTCCCACACACCTGGGAGAGGCCTGGGTGAGCAAGATGTTGTTTACAGAGGCCACGCAGTCACAGACCCTGTTAAAGACTACTCACGCCCTAAAAAATATTCCTACTATAAAAACTGCACATACTTAGTAAAGGAAACTTAGAACACGAGAAGTAGGAAAGTTGAAGATAGGGGAAAATTCCTAACATATGAATATCATTTTCCCACATTTTCTCTTCAGCCGCTTAATATTCCATTAAGTGGGTTTCACTTTTGTGCATTTAGATCATGTCAAATGCTTTGCAGTTATAATGCTATGATAACCATTTTTAAACATACACCTTTTATTTAGAATTATTTCCTTGGACCAGACTCCAAGACTTGGAATTACTTACTGGCTCAAAATTGTTTTTTCTAATTATGAAAATAAAGTACATCTGCCATAGAATTTAGGAAAACAGAAAAATATGAATCATTATTAACAGTTCAGTTATTTTCCTTCAGATCTTTTTTGCTCTGTGTTGTTTTTCCAACATTGTGTCCTGCTTTTTGCACTTTCTCAGACAAGCACTCTTTTGTGCTTTATAGGCTTTTCCTAAAAATAATTTAAAATTCTGATTCGCTGTGTAAAATCAGCCTCCAAATTTGGCACTATTTACTGAATCACTTCACTATAATTGGACTTTTCATTTGTTTCCAATCTTTTATGACCACTAATATTGTTCAATGAGTATCTTTCCACATAGAATTTTATCCTTGGGAACCTGGAGAAAATCTTCTCAGAAATGAGTATTTCAAAACATGTTTGCTAACTATGTATGACGAGTGAGTATTTTAACATCCTTGCTCTTTTCTATTAGTGAGGTTGTCTCTAATTTTGTTTGATTAGCTATTTTTCTTTTAATTATCTCTTTATGTCCCTTGCCTGTTTAACAGTTTGGGTTTTAGTGCTATTTGTTTTCTTATCAATTTGTATGAGTTCTTTCCAGCTAGAAAATAGCTATTGTTTTTCTTTCAGTAGTATTTGTGGCAATTTTTTCCCATTTGCCTTAAAATTTTTATGTATTCTTAAAAATGTTTTGTTTTAAAAGCAATTCATCCTGGTGTGATTCCATCCTGTGTGGTTGTTCTCTGGAACAGTGGTCGTCTATATCCATCCACCTTCTCTGTTTCCTAAGTGTGTGCCACCACCCCGTGGAAGATTCGATGGACACAGACATGAGCCCCCTGAGGCCTCAGAACTATCTTTTTGGTTGTGAACTAAAGGCTGACAAAGATTTCACTTCAAGGTGGATAATGATGAAAATGTGCACCAGTTATCTTTAAGAACAGTCAGTTTAGGGGCTAGTACAAAGGATGAATTGCACATTGTTGAAGCAGAGGCAATGAATTATGAAGGCAGTCCAATTAAAGTAACACTGGCAACTTTGAAAATGTCTGTCCAGCCAACGGTTTCCCTTGGAGACTTTGAAATAAAACCACCCACGATCTTATGGTTGAAGTGTGGTTCAGGGCCTGTGCTTATTAGTGGACAGTACTTAGTAGCGGTGGAGGAAGATGGAGAGTCAGAAGATGAAGGGGAGGAGGATGTGAGACTCTTAAGTACATCTGGAAAGCGATCTGCCCCTGGAAGTGGTAGCATGGTTCCACAGAAAAAAGTAAAACTTGCTGCTGATGAAGATGACGATGATGATGATGACGATGAAGATGATGAGGAAACGGAAGAAAAATCTCCAGTGAAGAAATCTGTATGAGATACTCCAGCCAAAAATGCACAGAAATCAAGCCAGAATGGAAAAGACTCAACAATCAACACCAAAATCAAAAGGTCAAGAATCCTTCAAAAAACAAGAAAAAACTCCTAAAATACCACCTAGTTCTGTAGAAGACATTAAAGCAAAAATGCAAGCAAGTATAGAAAAAGGAGGTTCTCATCCCAAAGTGGAAGCCAAATTCATCAGTTATGTGAAGAATTGCTCCCAGGTGACTGATCAGGAGGCTATTCAACATCTCTGGCAATGGAGGAAGTCTCTTTAAGAAAATAGTTTAAACAGTTTGTTAAAATTTTCCATCTTATTTCATTTCTGTAACAGTTGATGTCTGGTTGTCCTTTTTATAATGCAGAGTGAGAATTTTCCCTACCGTGTCTGATAAATGTTGTCCAGGTTCCTTTGCCAAGAATGTGTTGCCCAAAATGCCTGTTTAGTTTTTAAAGATGAAAGTCCACCCTTTGCTTGGTTTTAGGTATGTGTGGAATGTTATGACAGGACACAGTAGTAGCAGTGGTCAGACAAATGGAAATTGGTGGGGAGACAAAAATACAAGTGAAATAAACTCATTATTTTAATAAAGTAGCACTTTTTCTCAAAAAAAAAAAATAAAAGCAATTCATGCTCAGCCACACATAAAAAATTTAAATAGCACAGAGGGTTACAAAGTTGAAAGTAAGTATGTTTCCCCTTTTCAGGCCACCTCTGCGCCCAGAGCCTCCAGGCCTTATGTCGTGTCATTGTCAAGCAGTACCGGCCGACCCCCCAGTGGGCAAGAGGGGACCGTGAGCCCCTAACAGCACCTCCCTCTCCCTGTGGCTTTGTTATTTTATTTCTAGCACCCTCGGTGGTTCCTGTCACAGCTTTACGTAAACTTGTAGGCCTCTATGACTTGAATTCCCAGGTTGTAAAATGAGGAAAATTGTCCCCCTCCGGCTCTTTCCACTCTACCTGGAAGGAACGTTTCACTGGCTGTCGTCACTTAGGATGTCTGGGTGAGGAGCAGGCAGTGGGCATGCTGACAGCTCACACACCACCCCTGCCACCGTCCTCCACCCCCCTCCTCCCCCGAGACAAACCAGGGCCCACAGGCAGCTCGTACACTCCGTCCTCTTCAGCCGGCTCTGTCTGTGGGTGTTGAGTCTGTGCAGGTGCTGTCCTCCAGCTGCTGGCTGTGCTCCTTTGGGGAGTCATCTTGATTTTGCTGTTTCATCTGTGCCACTCTGGGGCTCTTTGGGGAAGGACAAGCAAGATTCGGCCTCCTGTTTGTGTAGTTAGACGGTGGCTTCTTGGGGTTATACCTTAGTATGAGCGCACCAGCTTTTTCCCTCTTCCAGAAGCTCGCCAGCCCTTGGATCTGCTTCCCTGTTCTCAGTGTGGTTAATCACGTTATTTTTCCTTAAGCAGCTTTACTTGATATTTTGATGGTGTTTTTGGAGAGTGGGGCATGAAGCACGGGAGCCAGTCAGCCATTTTGAAAGCTGGGAGCCAATTATGTCTATGTTGGACATGCAAGTCTTGTAAATTTTACATAGTCAAGTTTATTGCTTTTCAAGTTGTTAAATCTTAATAATTTAATAAGTTGCTAGACCTTAATTTAATATACAATCTTTTATCAACTCAACTTAGGCTAGCTTTCAAAATTGTAGCAAATTTGAAGACTCTTGGGAGGACACTGCTTCTACTAAGAATGAGAAATTAAAGCTGATGCATAAATTGTTAAAAGCAGACATGATACCTAAAACCACAGTTGTCTCTGCAACCCATGTTAGCCCAAACAGCCCCCTAGGGCAGCGCTGAATCACAGCATACAAATTGGGGGTCGTGAAGATGAACCCGAAGGTTGACTGATGCTCCATTTAAGAAGCAAAGAAGCCCCTAGCTTTAGATTCCCAAAAGCTATGGTTCAAATAAAGTTTTGGCATTTGGAGGGGGCCTAGTTCCATTTACTGGATAATCAGTCATCAGGAGTGCCTCATCGTCCGCCATGTTGGACACACGAGGTATTGTTATAGGGTCAGACTTAATCAACATTTATCATGTTCCCACAGTGTGCCAGGCTTTGTTCTAAGTGCTGTTTCACGTGGCACATTTGACTTTTGCAAGTGACTTCTGCATTCATAATCAGTTAGCTCTTTCCCTGTAGAACGTAGCTGGGTTGAATTAAGTCTCGATGTTATGTGTTTAGGAGGCGTTTTGCCCTCAAATCCAGAGTCACAGCGAGGCTCTGCTCTGATACGTTAGGTCTGGGACAGCTGTCACACTGCTTCACCAGTGAGGAGGTTGGGTGTCAGCAAGGGTGAGTCATTTGTTCACGGCCACACAGCGAGGATGCGACATGGCCAGTTCTAGAATCCTGGTCTCTCTCTGTCTGGGGTTTCCATGGAGCGGGCCCCGCGTGTGTGAAAAATCTAACTTTCACGTCCTGTGATTTGTTGTCCTCACTTCCCAGGGGCCCCTTGGCTTTGCGGTGTCGGTCTGTGTCCAGGTGGGCAGCGCCCCAGGGGCAGGGGACGCCGAGCGGGCTCGGAGGTCCTGTGTCACCGTTACTGTGTGCACAGGTGCGTACACGCCATCTGCTGCCCGATGTCCGTACCGGCCTTGACAAGTTCAAGTAAACATGGCAGAATTTCTCTAGGAATTGTCTGATACACAAACCCAAATAAAACCCTTATTCTCTGTGCTAGTCCCAATTCACTTGGTTAATTAAAGCTTCTGATGACAAGTTTCTATAATTATGTACCAACCAGCCAATGTCAAGCTTGGTAGCATTGAAATCATTTCAAAGGCAATGCAGGTTTACATTATCACCAAAGTTCTGCATGACCAATTCAGAACTTATAAGTCTCAGTTTTAATGCTGCAAAATCTGAGACGGTAGAAAAGATTTCTGATTCCCTTGGCCTCTTTATTGAGTGTCTTTTCTATGAGTCTCTCTTGGAAAAGGAGTCAGAACCACCTGACCTGAGTTGCTTTCTTCATAGACAGTAAGAAGAGATACTACTTGAATTCTTAATTTCTTAAACCATCAGAAGTCAGTCCTAAGATTTATCATACTGGAGAATTTTCATGTTTTTGTTGCTTCTTCTCTATCTTCCAGGCGTTTGTGTACTCGTAATGGGCATCTTACTTGCAGCTTTGAAGGATGTGACTGGCTATATATTTACCAGAGACAAGTATGTACTCATCTTCCAGAAAAAATATTTCTAGTTTATCTTTTCTTTGTTGACTCTACTTTTCTGCATAGGAGCAGGGGGTGGCAGTCCTCTTCACAGGGGACTCTGTGGGCAGCCAGGAGTGAGAACCACAGTGATGAATTTGGATGAAGAAAGCTCACAAAAATCATCCCCATTCCTCCAACACCCGGTTCATTTACTCACAAAATACTGATGGGGCTGCTCCTGTTCTCATGCTGGTTTTGTGTAGCGATATACAGAAAAGGCTCATTGAATGTCTCACCCCCAGAAAGAATGGCCGGTCAAGGGATGGGGCTGACGGCATCCTTGCCTGAACCACAGACCGCTCTGGGCAGCATTTGCATGAATTGCTGGCCCAATCCGAGGTTGAATTTTGTTGTATTTTAGACACAGTATGGTGTCTCTTGAATAAACCCAATTCTCTCTACAGTAAAGCTTCAATAATGCACACCAATTGCTTTGTCTTAATTTCATGAAGGAAGTCAGTTTTATTACTTTCAAGTGTGCTTTCCTAGTTTCATCTGATGCACTTAGACCAAGGCCTAAACATATTTGTATCAAATCTCCGGAGTAAGGGAGATAGTCCCGATGGAATAATAGGGACGGGGCTTACCCTGCCGCCATAAACAACTGGAAAAACTGGACAACGTGTGAAAGAAGAAATGTTTTTCAGATATTGGACAGCAGACAGCCTGGAACTGTTTTCCCTAAGAGAGGAAACAAGTGAGCTGACCTGTGATTGGCCCACCTGTTAGGTGAGGTTCTAGGCCACAGCCCCAGAAGGGGCCCCTGGCAAAGCCTGATGGTCTCCCTGGATTAGTGAGATGGATTTGGGGTCTCAGGGAGATCATGTGGCTAGAATCCTGGAGAGGAGAGAGCGTGGGAGAACTGCAGAGTGTCTCTCGAGTCCGTAACTGACTGCTGAGCAGTGTGTGCTTGTAAGGTTCCTACCTGAGGCTGGGGAAACACCTGAGAGGAGCAGGCAAAACAGTCCCTGGAGATCATCAAGGGCAGGAAGAGTTTGTGCTCCCACCAGCCAGAATACCTGGGACAGCTGGTGGAGCTCTCACAAAGGTCATGCTCACTAGTGGAGGAAAATTAGCCTTATCAAAAAGGCTACTCTGGCCCTGCCTCACAAAGTTCTAACAGCAGACCTTGAAAGGATCAAACTGCTTCCAGACAACTTAATTGCATCAAAGAACAAAGGGCAAAAATATTTAAAATAATACAAGAATACCCAGCACCCAGCAAGGTAAATATCATAATGTCTGGCATCCAATTAAAAATTGCCAAGTATATATAAAGAAGTAACTAAGATCATGATGAGGAGAAATATAAATCAAATGAAATTGACCCAAGAATTAAAAAGACAATAGAATTAGTACACAAGGACATTAAAATTGTTTTTATATCTGTGTTTCATGTGTTTAAGAAGATAGAGGAAAACATGAACGTGTTAAAGTGAGACATCAAAGATATTAAAACAAAACAAATTGAACATCTAGGGATAAAAACAGTGTCTGAGATGAAAAAATAAATTGGATGGGAATAACAGCAGGTTAGACACTGTAGAAGAAAAGATTAGTGAACTTAAAGATAGAGCAATAGTAAATAACCAGAATGAAATGCAGAGAGAAAAAGAAAACTGAAAAGCAAAAAAGAATCAGAGCATCAGTGAGCTGTGGCCTAGTAAACATATGCAGAGAAGAGATAGGAGGGGACGTAAAAAATATTTGAAGAAATAATGGCAAGAAAAATTTCCAAATTCGATAAAAATCTTAGGTCTTTAGAGGGATCTAAAAGTCAGTTTGATGTCATCAACCATCCGACACTGGCGTTCCTCCCAGACATCCCCATCGGTGTCTAGCACGTACTTTCATAACTCTGGTGATGGGGAACTGGTGTTTCTCTGGCAGCTCTGATTCTCAGAATATCCTTTAGCTTACAACCTACACTTCTCCACCCATAAAAGTCACCCACTGTTTCCAGTTCTTGTGCTTGGGATCTTATAGGAGAGTCTAAACCCATTTCTGAGTTACAGCCCTTCAGATATTTGAAGGTGACTCAAACACTTATGCTTCACAGAATTCTCTTCTCCATGGTAAACATCTGCAGTTCTCTCAACCAGTTTTCATAGGATGCGATTTTGAGTCTCCACCATCTTGAATTCACAAGAGCACAAAGGCAATGCTTAGTCTAAGCAGCATCACTTAGAGCAGAAGTGGTCCCATTCTACTTCATTCTACCTGGTAGACTTGTAGTGAAGGATTAAGGTTTTGGTAGCTACACCACACAAAGTCATTTGAGCTGGCTGCCTGTGTGCCTGTGATCAGCCAAGACATCTCCATTCTTTACTCATGATTGTCTTCTTGACAAGTGCAGAATCTTACATTTGTCCCCATTAATCTTTGTTTCCTTATTTTTGACTCTGGATGCCTTGGGTTCCTACTTATGTCAATCACAGTATTTCCTATCCTTTCTGGCTTCTGGCGTCTGTTCATGTGGTATATGCTTTGATGTCTCCATTTCTTCCTTTTTGATCTGAAACGCTAGCACCGGCGTTACAGTCTTCCTCTCTATTGGCAGTCCTGCCAGCATCCTGGGTGCACTCGGCATCCACAGGGATAAGCCAGCTGTTCCCAGCCTCTCACTGCAGTGTCCTGGTCTTCACCCCCACTACCTCTGCCCTACTTCAGGCACCCACTTCCCTTATCAGACTTTGGGCTTGGTCATCATATACAACTGTTCCACCTCCTCTCTTTCAGTTGGTCAGAACTGTAGTCCTTCCAGCATGCTTTTGAGCTATGACCACCTAAGAGAATTATTCAGCCCCTTGGGCCCTCCAGTCCATTGACACCTGTGGTCTTACACCCTTTCTCAATCCGCCATCGCACCCCTGCCTTTCTTCCCTCCTGGTGCAGCTTAGACGCCGTGGCCCATCGTTTTATTAAGTTCTCCGGACAGTAACCTAAATTCCTTAGACCCTCCTATCTTGGCAGAACCCTACACTGGAGGAACCCAATTACACAACATCAGCCAATAGCCGGTCACACTTGAGAAAAGTCACACAGATAGG
>PVKY010014752.1:0-10453 GCA_004027775.1 Bradypus variegatus | reverse complement strand
TTACGGTAACTGAGCTTAGTCTGGGGCATCCAATCCATTTCTTATCGTTGTTACAGCACCAGACTATTCCTTCTGCCAGCACAAAGTTATTCAACTGGTCTATCCAAATGGGCAGAAATTTTCATTTTAACTAGCACAGTCTCTGGAAGCAGGCTTCATTTGGCCTCTGAGAGGATCTTTCTTCAATTTTTTTTTAATAATCTCTGCAATGCCTTTAAATTTGTTTTATGTATCATAGTATTTTTATATATTTCCAAAAAGGAAGGCTTTCCAGAGTAAGTACATTGCCATACAGTCATAATTGAAAGTCTTATTTCAAGTCTCTAAAAATGGATTAGCGTGGTGCTATGCATTGGTAGAAGATCATCCTAGAATACCACCAATTCCATATCTTTATCCCACTCAAAGATATTTGTTATAGAGGTAGTCAGATAAATGAGGATGTTACCTCATTCCTTAATAAACTTAAATTCTTGCAAAGATAACTCCAAATTGCTTAGCATAATATGTTTCTTTTCCTTATTTGATAGGTATCTTTATCTCATACAAAGTTAATAAATACAAACATAATGAGGTACATTAAATCTATGCCAATATTATTTTTGTATTAAGGTAATATATATTTGTTACATAATAATCTCAGTTTATAGGATTCTTTTTTATATTACAGTAACTCTGATTAATTCTGTGCTTGCAATTTATATTTGGACTTGTGGTTTTAAGTTATACAAAATTTTACTGAATTTCTCAATAGTATTTGTTCCATTAAACATATTTATAATATATATAATCTTTTAGTTTGCTAGATTAATTAAGTGCTAATTAATACTTGGTAAGAGTTGTTTGCTTTTAGAAAACTGAAACTTAAGAACTTAAGTCTAATTAATTACTCCTCATGAAGATAAGATAAAAAAGGAGAAAGTGGGTGAAATTAAATGACAGTGAAAACGGTTAGAATTTACAGTTGACTTCTGATATTGACAATAGAGTTTGTTTCTCTCTGACTCTGTAGCTATAGCCTGCATCTTTTGCATTTCTAGACAAAATATTATGAATAGAATTTCTAAAATGATTTTCAGGGAACAAAAGTGGGAATCAAATAGAGTGTACATACTTTCTCTAATGTTAGAGTAAAGGCCAAGGATCAGAAACAGAAAGATTAAGTGCAGATTCCATCATTTTTGGCTTAACTACCCTTGGATTATCATATCTGAAACCACTGTTTTAACTCCTGGTACCCTTTGTTTCCAACAGCCTTTACTTAAGCTAAAGATACCAAAGTTTTAGCAAAATGTCTTTGAGTGGTTATTCACATTTAAAAAAAAATGTATTTACTTGAGATGTTTTTAATAAAACAATGAATAGTAAAGCTATATAAAGCATGATGTGTATTTTCTTCTCATATTTCTACTTTATTGACATCTAATTCCAATTGGGATTCTCCTCTAGAAATAAAAGATAATTTATCTTCCATTTCAAGCTAGGCCAAAAGATTGAATTGTGTTAAATGATGTGCTGCAGTTTCTCTAATGTTCATTATTGCTCTACAAAGATTTTGCTGAGATGAACAAATTCAATTACAGAAAGCCTTTATGTTAGATTCATGTATTAAGCCAAAACTTAAAACTATCTCTTTGAAGTATGGAGAAGAATTTCTTAAAATTAAAAGAACAGATTTTCCCACAAAATGTTTGGAGAACAAAAGTATAAATGCTCTAAGTCTAAGGTACTATTTATTTTCCAAAGTCATCTTTACAAGCAATTTCTGCAGTGTAATAAAATTATATATCCTGTTGGGAACATAGGCCATAATCATATAATCGGTCAAAAAATTTTACTCAATATTCATTAGTTTATAATAAGTTCCTTAAGTTTTGCTTCACGTTTTCTCTATATCATTATATGTATCCTATCTGTAATTGAGATCCTTCACAAAACCAAGATCAATGAAATATATACACACATGCACACACATGCCTAGGATTCTTTCTTCACTCCTGAATACTTCCATTAATTTTGGTGGGAATAACAGTGCATTAGTCAAGTTCTCCAGAGAACCAGAACTGACAGGATAAACAATTAAGAGATTTATTATAGGAATTGGATCTGGTGACCATGGGGATTGGCAATTCCAAATTCTATAGGTTGGGCTGTAAACTGGAAACTTCAAAATAGGTGATTCTGAAATCTGGCATTTCTGAACTCTGCAGGACAGACTGCAAGCTGGAAACTCCAATGAAGGTGAGGTTCTTTTTCTTTTTTCCCACAGAAGAAGCTGGCTGGCAGAAGCAACAGCAGAAATTCTGCTTTCTCACTGGTGAAATTCTCAGTTCTGCTTTAAGACTTCTAACTTGATTGGATGAGGAGGCTTCCTTCATTGCTGAAGACAATCTTCTTTGTTGATTGTAATTCAAACAACCACAGATGCAATCAACTAACTATAAATGTGGATCCATATACAAAATATCCTTGCAGTAAGTTAGGCCAATGCTTGATTGACCAAACAACTGGACACCATAACCCAGACAAATTGGCACATGAAACTACCATGAATTGTAATATGAAAATCACCATATTTAAGGACCTTTTGCCTATATGACAAAGTACTAAACAGGTTATATTTTCAGAATATAAAATTGTGGCTATATTAATGAAAAATATCATACAATGTTTTTCATTGTAGGAAACTTTGTTAGAGTTTGTGTTTCATTTAAGAGGTGCTGTAGAAAGGCATTTTATGAATATATCAAACTTGGTAATTGTCCAATGTTATCCAAGAAGGGGTACTTGAAATGTTAATGTTGAAACATCAGTGATGATTCTGAAATATAGCAGGGGAAATTAAATCTCTGAGAAGTGGCCAATACTGTAAAGGATTCTTTAAATGCTCTCTAACTCTTTGTCCTTTTTGAAGAAAGCTCCAGAAGAGACTAATTGTGTTCCTTTACCTACTAAAACCAGTCATAGAGTGTCATGAACTCAGTATTTCACTCCAAGACTGAATATTCTTAGCATCTTTAAAAAAATATGGGGTCAGTATGTGCATATTAAGAAATGGGAATCAACATATAACTATTAAAAGCGCTTTTTAAGTGTTTATTTTAAATACAAAATCTGTTCGGTAGTCATGGGTGAATTCTCAGTGAATACACTTTAAGTTTGCAGGAATGAAAATTTAGGGGAGACACAGAGCTCTTCAACAATGATCCAAATAATCAGAAGGCACAGTTATGAGGTAACAAAGGAAAGGAAAACACTGTAACTGAACAATGCATGCCCCTCTATATGTCTGCAATCTAGCCATGCAATTTGTATATCTCTATACTAATGTTATGACTTTTCTTTTCTTTTTTTTTTTTTTTGCTTTCTGCAGTCTTTATTTCTTTGGCGAGGCAGGATCCTGGGGTGGGGGCGAGTGCCTTAGTGGGGAGGGGGTGCTAGTTACCCCACCCGCTCCAAGACTACTTTTCTGGACGTCACAGGTTAAGGCACTTGCTGGGGTCTGGGGAGGGCCTCCTCGCCCACAGCCCGCCTGAGCTTCTGGTCTGCGGGCAGCCACGACCAGAGAGTGGGGTGAGCCCTCTTGAGGGTACAAGGGCCCGCGACCGGGATCTAGGCAGGTATGGTGACCCCCGAGCCCAGCGGGTAGGCAGGGAGGTCCTAGAGGAAACTGGGCCTGATAGCCTGCCAGGGCTGGCCACGTGGAGGAGGACCCAGCTCTGCAGCACGTCAGTGTGTGCACCCCGACACGGGCCAGGGTGAGAAGAGCCCCCCACATGCCGCCCCGGGCGCAGCCAGCCCCACGGGGAACCAGCTCCTGCTCTGGGCTGCTGTACCTCCTTGGCATCCGCTGCCGCCCGGGCCACAGGCGATGTGCCCTGGTGCCCGGAGGCCCTGGAGGACGTCTGCGGGCAGAGCCTGGCTAGCACCCCCGCTTCCCGGGGGAAACACCCGGCAACTTCCAGGGGCTCTCATCGGACGTAATGGGGGAAACGGATGAAGAGTGGAGAGCAAGAATCTGGAATTCCACCCTGGAGAGCCCACCCTAATGGAGCTAAACGTCCATTCTAAAAGGCCCTGGATGATAGGGCCTTGCCTCCAAGTTAATCACCAGCAAGGAATTCCCAGCCCTTCCGTCGGTGGAAGTGGTGTTAATTAATCCAGCCAGAAGCGGAGGGAGCCGGGAAAATGGGGTCCACTAGGGCGCAGGGGAGAAGCCCCTGAAAGCTGAGCTCTGAGCCCTATCTTTCCCCAGTGCCTCCAAGATATTGGGGGGGGGGGCTCCCCACGTGGTTCTGGCGGGCTCTAGGAAGTGTCCATGGGACATAAATTAGATTCTACTGTGGCAACAAACAACGCGGGGAGGGGGCAGGAACGCCTGGCCGCGGCAGCCTCCGGGGCGCAAAGGAAGTTCTCCGGTGCTGGGGGGGGGTGGTGCCTGCGCAGCTTCCCGCGTGGCGCACGCCGATGGAGCGGCCCAGGAAGCAGGTGGCCTGGCGGAGGTGACACGAGGACATGTAGGTGACGTTGCTGTTTCCGCAGAGCTCCTGGCCCGGGCCGGGAAACAAGGGGCAGGGCCGCGCGCGCGACACAGCCCGCAGTGCGCGCGGCCGATCTGGTCCACCACGCACGACTGCGGCGGCGCGCACACCACCTGCGCGCACGACCCTGCGGGGCGAGTGGGGACAGGTCAGCGGCGGACCCATCCGTTGCCTCGGCTCCCAGGCTCCGGGCCTCTAATGTTATGACTTTTAAATTTCATTTACTTGAATTCAAAGTTCTCATTAAAAATATTATTATATGAAATACCCTGTTGCAAATTAAAGTTCAGTGCAGTAAAATCCTTTGTGCTTTCATAACTTAAAAATGACGCAATAAATACAAAGCTAAATCCAGTCACTAAATTTATATCCGGGCTACAGCCATATATATCCTTAAAACATTTCCATCTGTTTCAAACTATAAAAGTAGCTTGAGATTTGCAATGACAATGCAACAAAATAACGTTTACTTAAATATTCTCTAGATAGGTCCCCAGCATGGCCATGCTTCCTTATCACAATCAGAGGTTAATTAGGTAAAATTTAAACTATCTGTTGCATTGTCTCAATTCAAAATCTCTCTCATTTTGTCAAGTTATTATATCCAAAAGGACTTTAACGTAGAATATTGTCCAGTAATTTAAATAATTTAACAATAAAAAACCACTCAGAAACATAAAGGATAAAGAAAACCAGTATCATATTTTGTTGAAACATTGCAAAATTAAATGAAAAGAAGTCAAATAAGATGAACACTGTGGACTTTGTTAGAAGTCTAAGAAGATTTTCCTTCCTCTTTTCTCTTCATGCCCCCTCTTCCTATTGCCTTTGGCTGAGAAAGGTAAGTTACTCTGGACTCAGGGGCAGAGGCTGCAAACTGCTTTCACCTTAGGCTTTTCTACTGCCAGGGAAACTGTCTCCTGGGTCATAAAGTTGTAGATGGACTAATTAGATCATAAACTGATGGCAAATTTCTCTTTTTGCTGTGCATTGGGGCAGGGTCCTACCCTTGGCCTCTACTGGAAAACTGTGACTGGAAAATGAGAAAAATATACCAATTATTATTTTCATCCCAATGGCAATTCAAGCTCTAAATGATTAAGGTATACATTGCTACTTTTGAAGGCATTCATGTAAGTCAGGTTCATATAGTCAAGTTCACAAATTCAGCTGTGCACATTTGAGAATTATTACTTTATTTTTAGGTTGCTGTTTATAGCCTTAATTATAAATGATAATGGGGAAAATTCCTGTACAATGGAATATCTAAAATTATACATTTAGTAATAATAAAAGGAATCCATTAAATGAAAACCTGTGTTAAAATTATCATGTGTGTTGCTGAAATTAGCATAACTGTGAAATTTGAGCCAGTGTATCAAATATAACAAAAAAAATTAACATTTGATGACAGGAAGTAACTTACAGTTCAAAGAGATTATTTAAGTTGTTCAAATAATGTAAAAGTAAAATAATTGCATCTGGTAATTGAGTTTTCATTTTGTGCTTATCTGATTGCACCAATTTTGAAGTATAATGTGAATCAAAAGAATAAATATTAAATAGAAGTTTTCAGAGAAATAAGGTAAGACATCTGGATAAGTTTTAAAATGATTAAAGATGATTTGAAAAATTATTGAACTATATATATAAGTGAAGGTTTCAAATTCCACCATCTGTTTTATATGTAAATCTGTTTAAAAGTTTCTCATTGAACATTTTCTGTGTAATTTTATTCACAAATTTGTTATAGTTCACAAGATAAACCATATTTTACCATTTCAATCTATTCTAAAATGTGTGGTGAACCCAATTTATTGATGATACATTAGAAAGCACATCAAATATAGTATGTATAAACATATTAAAAATTTCACCCTAGGATGAAAGATCATTTCCTATTGTTTTATTTATTTATTTATTATTTTTGTTATTATTAATTTGTTGCTGTTGTAGTCAATACAACTAAAAATGCATTATTGTTAGAATTCTTTAAGCATCTTCAGGGTAACATAAAACTATTGCAAATAAAATGCTAATTTAACCATATAAAACATTCTATTACTTAAATGCACTTGAAATACAAATACCCTTCTAGATTCATTTAGCTATATAGTATGTCTTCCAAACTACATTTCAGAATGTTTCATTCTTATTTCTGTTGACTTATTTCCTGTTGGAATAAAACAACTAGAATCCCTAATGATAAATAAACAAGGATAAATAGGGCTTTTGTCTTGCAATGGGAAATGCTGCTGTGATGAGCAGGATTTCCAGAATATCTCCAGGAGGAATTCTTCCTGGATTTCACAATTATTTGCTCTTTATGTATTATCCCTCACATTTAGCCACCCTTTCCTTTATTTGATAATGTTTCAATTAATTTGAACAAATTAAAATACTAATGAATATCTTTTATTTTATTTGAAAGAAAATTACACAGAAACAAAAGCCATGCAAGTAAGTTAGTCTACATTGGATTGTGAACAGATGTTTTAATTAAATTTTGAAATAAATTATCCCATAGTGTAATTTAATAAATAGCCATTGGAACAATAAATTACAATGCAGATATTTACTTGACCATTATTGCTTTACTCTTCTATTGCAATAAAGAATACATTTGCTTCATTGCCACTCTTTATAATCTTTCAACAAGAAAAGAAAGATTTTTTTTTCCCTTCTCTGAACAATGCGTTTTCCTATTCATCAGCTTTTCAGAAACTTTGTGACTGTTTGCTTTATCATCCCATTTATTCCCACAGCCAATAAATGCTGTTACGTTTTTGAGGTGGCTGAAAAACAAAAGATGCCACTAATGGTGATTAATTATTTTGGAAATATGATAAAAGAAATATTTCTTCCTAACTCTTTATTTAAATGTTGATTTTTAATGCATTGAAAAGTGGAAATCTTGCTATCATTTGCAGAAGACTTTAATATGCTGTTTTTTAGTTTTTGTAGATGTGTGGGGGGGTGGCGTTTGTCAAAGGTTTTTTTTTTTCTGAAATACATAGTAAGTGATTTATTCATTCTGATAGCAGTAATAGAAGAATTATAGTATTACATATTAATTTTCCTGATGTAAATTACAAATGAATCATAAAATCTATTTAAATTCATAAATTACATAGTGTTCATATGAAAAATTTGCATAGAGGTCTTTCGAATATTATCTGGAAGTGATGTTTGTCTTTAAAACATAGGATGATTTTATATTAGAAGGGAATTTGCTTACTTTGGAAGAAAGTCTAGAAGCATTATACATTTTTCTAATATACCTCATAACATTATTTAATTTCAACAAGATCAATACACATTTCTGCGAATGCTCAGGTAGCTCTTTTCCTCTTTCATTTGCTCTCCCAGTGCACTTCTTTGACACGTAACAGTAATTATTTATATGAAGCTTGCTTTGTAAAATAAGTTTTAAAATGTTTTGGGGATTACTTTTTTCTCATATGTCAAAGAAAACAGAATATTCTGAACATGTCTTCATGGATTAGGAAGAGTTTTGAGAATTTTTTATAAAGTATGTAATCCCTTGAACAAATTTACATCATTATGTTAGTGTTTCTGACATAAAACAGTATTAATTCCACTGTAACCCTTTAATTTTTGATTTTTCACTAAACTTGTTAAAGTTACATTGCACTGATTAATTCTTTTTCAAACGTAACATTACTTCCTATGAGACACTATGTCTAAATAATTGCAATTAAATAGAATCCTTTTAAGATCATTAAAATAATGAAAACATTTATGCACAGCTGACTTTCTTATAGGTTAGAAAAAGATAACCATGAAGGCCATGTTCAGAATATTCTGTTTTCTTTGAAATGTGAGAAAAAAGTAATCCCCTGTGTACTTATTTTTGTTTAGTTGGAAAGACAGAAGCATAGCAGTTGTATATTAAATGTATCTTTTCTTTTCACTATAATAATAAATCCTATGTTCTCCCAGACTTTGAGACTTACAAGAAATTTGCCTTCCAAAAGGTTAATGGGGAATGCTCCCATGATCAACAATTGGAGGTGGTGTGAAGGGAGTGAATTGGGCAGTAGGAAAAATCCCAAGATGCAATTTCACCCAAGCTCTTAGCCCACTCAATGGGAGCTCTGGGGCTAGGATAGCACTTAACAATTCTCTCAGCCTAGGATGAGGGGCAGAGGTTTTATACCACATCTGTCCTTATCATCCAGTATTGGATCCAACTGCACCAGGAAGCCTGACTTGAGTCAGCTTAATCCAGTTGAGGGAAAGTCCAGGAGCAGGACTTTGCTGAGAACTATCAACAACATTACCCCCAGAAGCTGGGGTGGGGTGGAACTGGGTGGTACCATAGCTTTCACTACAGGGCAAATGACTGAGTAGTAATTCACTAAAAGTTCACAGTCTTTTTTAACTTCCTACTCTACCAACCTTGACTTAGCCTTTGTCCTTATCAACTCATGATGACAGTTCTGCCTCTCTATATTGCCAGCATTTAAGATAGAATGTAGAGGGACAAAAGTGGAAGGAAGACTTGTGATGGTTTGAAGCTGTATGTACCCCAAAACATCATGTTCTTAAAAATAATCCATTCTCTTGGGTGTAGACCTATTGTGGATGGGAACTTAACATTTTGTCTTTATTACTCATCTGTTCGTACACTGAATAAAGGGAGTCAGTCGCAAGGTTTTCACAATCACATGATTATGTGAGAAAAGCTATACAGTTTTACAATCATCATCCAGAATCAAGTCTACTGGATTATAGTTCAATGGATTCGGTATTGCCTTCTACCTGTTCTAATACACTAGAAACTAAAAAGGAATATCTATATAATGCATAAGAATAACCTCCAGATGGACCTCCCAACTCTATTTGAAATCTCTTAGGCACTGAAACTTTAGGTTCATCAATTGTCCCCCTTTTAGTCAAGAAGACTTTCTCAGTCCCACAGTGACACAATGCCAGGGCCAAGCTCATCACTGGGAGTCAGGTCCTATGTTGCCAAGGAGACTAACACCCCTGGAAGTCATGTCCCAAATGGGGTGGGAGAGAGGAGGTAAGATAGTGAGTTCATTTGCAGAGTTGGCTGAGAGAGTGGCCAGATTCTCTGGGGGTGACTCAGGCACTCTTATAAGTAGGCTTAGCTACTCCTTTGCTGGAATAAGTTTCATAAGTGCAAGCCCCAAGAGTAAGGGCTCTGCCTACTAAATTGGTTGTCCCTAATGCTTGAGAGAATATCAGAAATTCCCTAGGTGGGGAAGTTTAATATTTCCACATTTTCCCCCTGTTCCTCAGGGGCATTTTGCAAAAACTTTTTTATTTTCTGCCCAAAATACATTGGGATGTATTGGGAGAATACATTAACCTTTATAGAATAAAAAGATTGTTTAAGTAAACTAACCTTACAGGTTAAATTAGTTTGCTACAGAGAATATTAATTTTGTACCAAATAAACATCTCTTAAATAACAGTTAAAACTAAGGAATAGATGTGACTGCTATAAGAGTTTGCAATCTAGGAACCTTTTCAATAAGACTTATTGAATATTCTATACCCCTGTGTCATAGTTCTCTGCCCAAGTTCTATACCCTGATAACGTATGATCTTGTAATCAAATCTCAGCAGTCATTACAGTTAGTTGATATTTGTGAGACCTTACAATATTGCCTTTTTGCTTCTGGCTTATTTTATTCAACATAATGTCCTCAAGGTTCATTAGCCTAGTTGCATGTATCACAGCTGCATTCCTTCTTGCAGCCACTCAGTATTACACTGTATGTATACATCATGGATTGCCCTTCCATTCACTGTTTGAGGTACCTTTAGGTCACCTCCACACATTGCAAATCATGAACACTGCCACAGTAAACACCAGTGTGCAAATGCCTATTAATGTCCCTGCTTTCGGTTCTTCCAAG
>PVKY010014751.1:0-10458 GCA_004027775.1 Bradypus variegatus | reverse complement strand
TTCTGTGGGTTGGGAATTCAGTAGCGACCGGGCTGTGCGGTTGGGGTTTGTGATTTTCGTGGAGGTTCAGTCTTTTGCAGCTGAGGGTGGGAAACAAGGATTAATGGCGCACACTCTCTAGTTTCTTTTTGACTTGTGATTGTTTCCTGTCTGCCTTACCCTGAAAAAATGTAGGCTTCACACAGGCCAGGATTTTTATATGTTTTGTTTGTACTTTATTACCAAAACCCGGAATAATTTACTTGGCATCGAGCAGGTCTTCAGTAACTTTTGTTGAATGAATGATGTCCTATTTCAAAATTCTTCCCATTAAAAAGCAATATGTAAGAATTTAATCAATTTTATTAATAAAAAGGACAATACCTCATGAAATAAATATGAGGGACATTATTATTTAGGAAGAATAAAAACAGACTATTCTGATGCAAGATTTCTAACTTTCCTTAAAAATAACTTTGATGATATATCGTAGATATTTGTTGGACCCCAAAACGATATTTCAAGAAAACAGTTATAAGAATGATTATTTTATATCAGACTAATCGTTCTATATGGCCCTGCTTGACCATAATCCTTCTTCAGCTTCACTGAACTTACTGAACAAGTAACCAGAGAAAGGAAGTATAAAAAAACAAGGCTCTGCTGAAAGAGCTAGGTTATCTTCATTTGAGTCTTTATTTGTTCTTTGACTCTATATTCTGAAGTTTGAGTATTAGAAGTTCTTATATGTCATTCTGCTTTAATTTCATAATGCATACAGGGGGGTTTCTTTTTCCCATTTACCGTGTTTCCAGTCCCCTGGCTTAACACAGATAAACTTGTCTAGTGTGATTGAAAACTGGTGGCCTTATCAAAGCTTCCCAATGGAAACATAATGTTCCACAACAGGTAATTCTACCCGAGACACTTTATTACTCTTTTCTTTTAAGAGCCCAGTTGTGGTGTCAGAACAACTTCAGTTCCGACCCCACGCTGTAGGATATTAAGCAAAGTTTTGAACTTTGGTCTTTCCTTAGGTGTAGAAACGGAAACAATGCTATAACTTGGCACAGCTCCTTTCTCTTTTTCCTTTCCTCCCTCCCTCCCTCGCTCCCTTCCTTTCCTTCTTTCTTTTGCATTTCTGTGCAATTATCTGTTGGATTCCCAGGCTGCTATAACACATTGCAGCAAACAGGGTGGCTTCAACAACAGTAACATACTCATTCAGAGCTCTGGAGGCCGGAAGTGTGAAACCAGCCTCTACTGTCCAAAATCAAGGTGTTGGCAGGGCCTCGCTCCCTCCGGGGATCTGGGGGAGCCCCTCCTCGTCCTTCCCAGCTCCTGGCGGCCGCCTGGCCCCAGCCTCTGCCCCCCGGTTGCGCGGCTTCTCCTTCTTTCCTGGGTGAAGCCCCCCTCTGCCCATGAGGAGGACGCACGGACGGCATCACACCTGCCAGCTAATTGGGGTGCTCTCCCGTCTCTGTAGCTTAGTCACACTTGCAAGGCCCTTCTTCAGCATAAGGGGACTTCTGTAGGTTCCAGGGACAAGGGCCTGCGTCCTTTGGGGCCTCTTCTCACCTGCGGCACCAGGTAGCAGAGCAGGGAGCAGAGAGACCTGTCTGGGGCTGCAAGGCCCCGTCCCCTGAACCCTGAGGGCCTCGAGTCGGGAACGTCCAACCAACAAACGTTCACCGCACCTTTTTGTCTTCACTTCCTGGCTGCTGAAACAAGTATTGTACACGAGTGAACTTAACAGCAGGAATTCATGGACTCATGGTTCTGAGCCTGGGAGAAGTTCCAAACTGAGACATCGGCCAAGAATTGCTTTGTCCTGAAGACTGGGGCATCCCAGGCGGCTGCCGGCCCTCCTCGGTTCCTTCCCGTGGGGATGTCCTCTGCTCGCTCTCACGTCCGGCTTCCGGCTCCTCGTGGCTTCTCTCCCCGGCCTTCTCCGTCAGGCGCCACCTCTCCCGCTTCAGTTGGCCCCAGCGTCACTGAAGAGAACCTCGTCGAATGGTCTGTTATGGGGTTTTGCGCTCCCGGGGATGGATTAGGATGAAGGGCATGTTTTGTCTGGGTGTGCGGTTCCGCTGGCCGCACTGTTCATTTCGGGGTCAGGGCGGGAACGTGAAGCTATGGACGCTAGGACTGGGCACCCCAATGTTGAGTATTCAGGCCCTTTTTTAAAGTTTTATATCTGATCTTTTAAAATTCTAATAAAGATCCGGAGACAGACCCAGGCAGCAAATGTTGACAACCTTTCAGTGTTTTCTTGAACCTTTGTGTTCACCGTAAGGAATCCTGCCCCCCCATCAGCAAGGGAGGGCTGGGAAAGGGACCCGGCACCGTGTGCTGGACAAGCTCTGTGTGCACGGAAAGCACTTTGACCTCTGGTCCCTGGTGACCTAGGGCCTGAAAAGGGACTTCGCAAGCCTCCTTTGACCCTCTGCTTCCAAAGAGGCCTGGGCACGGGATCGGACGCCACTTCCCTGCCCCAAGCCCGCGGCCAGCACCAGAGCTCTGCCGCTTTGGCCCTTGGATGCCGCCTAAGGTGAGCCCTGAGCCCACTTCCAATTCGAGGTCCGAGGTCGCCGGCCCGAGCTGCGGACGTCTGCTGGGGCGACACCTCCCGCCAGCCTGGAGCTCCGCGATGCAGACGGGGCCCCCAGGGGCCGGGAGCGCAAAGGTGGACAAGACTCCTCAGCCCTCAGGGGCACTTCCATGCCGTCAGTCACGAACTCATCTACACCCCAGACTCCATGAGGAGGTGAGGGTGGTATCATCTCCTTTTCGAAATGAGGACGTCAAGTGTTAAAAGGTAGTTGTCAGTAAAAAGGAAAATCATTACTGTCGTTCAGGTGTAAGAACGGACACGTGGTAAAGATTTCATGTAATTCCTCCAACAAGGGAGCCGGGCAGGTGTGGTTCATTTGAACAAGCGTCAGGAAGCCCAGGTGTGCGTGCGTGAAGGGACGTCCAGATGGGCGGGAGCTGGGGGAAGCTGACAGACAGGAGCGTGTGTCCTTCAGCTACGACGACACGCAGCCGTCCGTGAGTCAGAATGAGGTGCCCAAGGACGGACACACAGACGACACCGAGGTTCACGTCAAAGGACAAGTGGGTCTCCACTTGCGCTCGGAGAAATTCGCTGACCCTGCCCAAGGGGGACCCGGCTGGGGCTCCTAGACCTCCGGGCTCCGAATTCAGTTTGCTCCGCACCCCGCACCGGCCGGCTCCTCCTCCGCGCCTCGGCCGGGTGAAACGGAGCTGCCGAAAGAAACTGCACACGAGCGCAGGGAAGGCAACTCCTGCAACTCCAAACATGCCCCGCTTTGTCTGCAATGCTCATCAAAGCAGCCAGTAAACCGGGGTGCAGCTGAGCCTGACTCAGGGAGAGAAGGACCAGGCCTCCCCCAAACTGGGGCCTGACTCCAAAATGAGGCCGGCTCGGGACCCGCTCAAAGGCGAGGGGCCTCTCCTTGCCGCTGGAACAGCAGCTTGTATTGGAGTGAAGAGTTCCGTCTGCTGCCACATCCTGATGAGGACAGAAGTGAGGGGCCGTTGGTGCGTGAACACGCGTGAACACAAACGGGCTTAGAATATCCACTGGCTCTTCTAGACTGTGGGAAGAGAAGATTCAGCCGAGCGAGATCGCTGTGGGTTACAGAAATGTGACAGCTCACGGCTCTTGATGTGGAAAGAAATAGAAAGGCACCTCCTCAAATTGTGTGCATGTGCTTTAAATTTAATGTCATGGCTTGGAATTACTGGGGTAAAAAAAGAAAGGCACTAACAAAAATAGATAGTGGCATTCACATGTTTGCCTGCCACTAATGACCTAAAATATGTGACAATTCCAAAAGAAGTAATCATTCATTTCAGTGTCGACCGCCCAAGAATCTAGGACCTCATTGAATTTGGTCCCATGGTGCTTTTGACTTGGAAAGGATGCCGAGCTTATTTTCCTTTTACTTGCCTTCATTCCCCAAACCTTTTCAAATCTTATTCCTAAGCTAAGTGACTTACAGAGAAACCCCTCCCATCTGTGCACCAGAAAGCAAAACCCAGCCTTTTCACAAGAGACTTTATTGTCTTGTTGTTGCTATTTTTATTTTTTAAAACTCGTTCATTTATTTTTCAGGATCTTTTTCAGCTTAAAGATGTTTGGCACAATTCAAAATAGGATACACAATAATAAATTCGTTATTGAACATCTGCAGGTGCCAAAATCAAGGTCAAAGTAAGGAGGGGAGAGAAGTGAAGGAAGTAAAGAGCTGACACTAGACTCTCAGGGGCTCAAGTTAGAGACTCACAACAAGGAGAGGAGATGAGAGGTTTTAAGTTGTCAAGAAAATGAACAAACAAACCCTGAGATGCAGAAATGCTGGTTGTGGGTGACGGTGCTTTGCAGGTCCCCGAAACCTCTGCATAAACTCCTCACGCAAATTATCCGTGTGGGTAAATAGTAGATACATGCACACGACAAAAGATGTTAACAATATATATTTAGCAGAATTTTCCAGATAATACACCGCAAGTAACTTTGAGTCTTCAGTAACCTGCCTCCTGGCACCGGGTCCTGCGTCCTGAACAGCGGCCGCTGAGGGACCCCGAGGGCAGCAGGGCAAGCAGCCGGGGACACGGCTTGGCAGGGCCACCTCCCTCGGGCTCCTCCTCGGCCCCCACCGGGCGCTCTCCATCCCTCGTCTGCCGACCTGGCTCTGTGTCCAGCGCAGGGTCCCTGGTGAGACTGGCAGCCCAGGTTGCCACCCTGCGGTCCTGTCCTGGCAGTTCCCGCCCCGTCCCGGCTTCTCGGGGGGCCGCTGCGACAGGACAACTGCACTGCCCGTCCCCGCGGGAGGCTGCGCGAGGAGCTCTGCCACCGGGCTCTGGCGCCGCGTCACCACCGGGTGCCCCGGCCATGCTCGCCTCTGGGATTCTGGTCTCGACGTCTGCCTTGTTATGGCTGGGCTCATTAAGTTACGTTAAGCGCGTTATTCTGAAGCTTTCCTCCCTGGTTGAATTTAACCAAACCCTCTGACTCATTTATCTTCTTTTCAGGCCCCAACCCCGGCTCACCTCTTCTGACAAGCTCGTGCCCTTTACCTGCTTCTATAGACCTTCGTTCGTTCTTTGGATTAAAGCTCACAGTGGGCTCTTGGCCTCGATGGATTTGCACCTCTGCCCTTATTGGCTGAGCGCAGACCGAGCTTTCACGTCTGTGTCCTCAGCTCTAAGGACAGGCTTGCTCAGGATGTGACATCGGTGGGCTCAAACTCCAGTCCCCTGAGATTTAACACCGCAGGGGTTTTGCTCCTATTTGCTCATTCACTCAGACAAAACTAAATGAGCCCATACTGTGTGCCAGGCGCTGGGAGCACGGCCTGGGGGAACGGCCCTGTCTCCTGGGAGTCTGGCCAGCACCGCAACTCAGGAGAACACCTTGGTTACACGACAGACGTTTGTCCAAGGCATTCACGGAAATGGTTCTTGAAAAAATTGGAAAACAAAGGCCAAAATGTTCCATTCTCTTTCATCAGTCTTAGACAGACAACCTCACTTCATGGACATGAAAAACTGTTTTGGAGACAATCAGATCTGCTTTCCTAGGTATTCATTCCCTAGAAGTCTGTATGAATGGAACCAAACGTGCTCTTTTGATCTGACTTCTTTCACTCAGCACAGGTATTTTAAGATTTGTCCACGTCATACTAATGTTCATTTGTTTTGACTGCTGATTCCTTTGTATGGAGAGACCAAATGTTTATTCACCCATCTGCTGATGTTTAGGCTGTTTTCAGTTTCTGATTATTACAAATACAGCCGCTATGATCATTCATATACAAGGTCAATATGTAGGAGTAGAATGGATTGTGTGGTAGGCGTATGTTTAACATTTTACCGAAATGGCCAGACTGTTTTCCTAGGTGGCTGTCCCAGTTCACACACACACACACACACACACACACACACACACACACACACACAACAGCAGTGGAGCAGTTCTAGTTGCTCCACATCCTGCCAACTTTTGGCATGAACAGTCTCCTACACTTTAGACAATCGACAAGATACGTACTAGGCTCACAGTGTGGTTTTAATTTGTATTTCCCTAAGGATTGATGATTTTGGACCCCTTACCGTATACTTATTTGCCATCCATATGTCTTCCTTGGTGACGTGTCTGTTCAGATATTGTACCCACTTTTTAACTGGGTTGTTTTGAGAGTTTATAAATAGTGTGAGTACAGTCCATTATCAGACACATGCTCTGCAAATGTCTTCTCCCTCTCTGTGGCATGTCTTTTCATCAGGGTCTTTTTAAGAACAAAAGTTTTTCATTTTGAAGTCAAATTTGCTTTCCTTACCAATGGTGGTGGATTGAATTATGAACCCAATTTAGACATGTTTTTGGTTTTGATGCACGTTTCTGTAGGTATGAACCCATTGCAAATAGAATATCTTGTAGATATTATTTTGGTGAAGCTGGGCCTTAACCCAGTTTATTAGAGTCCTTAATAAGCAGAAGAATTCAGACAGAGAGAGAGAGAGAGAGACATGGGGAGGAGGCAGAAGCCAGAAGTCAATGGAACCCAGGAGATGACAGAGAGGACGTTGTCACGTGATGGGAAACCGCAGAACCCGGGGACTGAAACCAGGAGCCAATGGACTTCTGTTGTTTAAGCCAAAATCAGTTTATGTTATCAATGAGAGAAACCTTGCAAAACAAACACAGTTTTGGTTCCATAAAGTAGGTATTTGCTGCTATGACAAATGCCTACAGATGGGGCAATGACTCTGGAATTCGGTAGAGGCCAAAAGAACTGTGAAAAGCCTGTGGCCTCGACTTCTTTGAAGAGACTGTTGGTATAAATGTGGCTGTTAAAGGTGCTTCTGAGGACTTAGAAGGAAACTTTAAATATGTTAGTGGAAGTGGAAGAAAGATGATCTTTATTATCAAGTGCCAAGAACTTGGCTGAATTATGTCCTAACTGGATGGACAGTGGAACCTATAAATAGTGAATTTGGATATTTAGCTGAGGAGGTTTCCAAGGTAAGTGTGGTAGGTACAGCCTGGTTTCTGCTTGAAGCTTAGAGTAAAATGTGCAAGGAAGGGAGTAAACTGAGGACCAAACTCTTAAGCACAAAGGCAACAGCAACTGGTAACTTGGAACATTCTCCGCCTATCCAGGTAGCGTCGCTGAGGGCAGCACCGGAAGCAGCTCCACCGGGTCCCTCCCTGAGCTCTGGGACAGCGGGTCCCCAGAGGACCCAGCTCCATGTGAGCGTTTCACTAACAACCCTTTGCTAAAGAGGATGTGGCTGGACACAGGCCTGGTCAGCAGGTCAGAGGAAGTCGGGACGGAAATGCACTTGCCCAGGAAGGAACTGTGGAGGGTCCTTTGGTCTGATGGTTGGACCCCCGGGAACAGCGGGTACAGGCAACAAGGTTTCCGAGAGAGGTATACGAATTGAAGCATTGCCAGCCAGGAGGGAAAGGGACAGAGAAGGAAAGAACTGAAGGAAGTGGGACTTTGGGCACCGAGCCTTGGAAGCAAAGGTCTGACCTGAAGGGTTCTCCACAGGCCGAGAGAGGAGACCCCCATGTGTGAGGCGAGGGTGGGGGTGGCCCAGTGCTGGAGGAGGCAGCCTTGTGCTCGGGTGTGTGGAGCGGGTGGGGCTCCCACCCTAATGCCTGGGAAGAGCTCGGCCACCACCTCCAAGTTTAGACAGTGAGGAAAATTCACTGCCGTTCCACGCTTGGGGACGGTGGAGCCTGCACCTCAGGCTTTGGGCAAAAGAAGCTGCCATTTTGGTACTGAGAGAGTGGGGTGCGTAGGCCCCAGTGTTTGGGGAGATGAAGGCTGCTGCAGAAGTGTTTGGAAAGGTGGGGGGGCGGGGGGCTGCCTCCCCAGCAGGTCTAGAGGACCAAACATCAGTCCAGCAATGACTCTCAGACCTTGAGATCTAACAGAGTGAGCCCTGCTGGGTCTCAGGCTGGCTTGGGGCCTGTCACCTCTGTTGTCCTTCCAGTTCTCCCTTCTGGAATGGGAATGTCTATCCTGTGCCTGTGCCACCAGTGTGTTTTGGAAGCAGATAGCTACATTTTAGATTTTGCAGGTGCAACAGACAGAGGAATTTCACCCGGGGATGAACCACACCAATAATTGATTTTGATGCAACTTTGGCCTCGCGTGTGAGTGCTCATCCATGCTCTGCCTAATACTCAGGACGTACCTGTCTGTCTCCAGGGTTCCTTCTGGGTGCAGCCCTCCATCCTGGGAATCTACCGCCTTGTTTCCCCAGACCCCTGGCTCCCTGCCTTCAACTCAAGGAGGTTGCTGGGCTCCACCAGGGACCCCTCTCCATGCCACAATCTGAAAATGCTCTTGGGACAGTAAACTGGGCACTCACAGGGTTGAATGTTGTTCTAGTTTGCTAATGCTGCTGGAATGCAAAACACCAGAGATGGACTGGCTTTTATAAAGGGGGTTTATTTGGTTACACATTTACAGTCTTAAGGCCATAAAGTGTCCAAGGTAACACATCAGCAATCGGGTACCTTCACTGGAGGATGGCCAGTGGTGTCCGGAAAACCTGTTAGCTGGGAAGGCACGTGGCTGGTGTCTGCTCCAAAGTTCTGGTTTCAAAATGGATTTCTCCCAGGACGTTCCTCTCTAGGCTGCAGTTCCTCAAAAATGTCACTCTTAGTTGCTCTTGGGGTATTTGTCCTCTCTCAGCTTCTCTGGAGCAAGAGTCTGCTTTCAACGGCCATTTTCAAACTGTCTCTCATCTGCAGCTCATCTCTCAGGTTCTGTGCTTTCTTCAAAGTGTCCCTCTTGGCTGTAGCTCCTCTTCAAAATGTCACTCTCAGCTGCACTGAGTTCCTTCTGTTTGTCAGCTCATTTATATGGCTCCAGTGATTTAATTTAGACCCACCCTAAATGGGTGGGGTAACACCTCCATGGAAATTATCCAATCAGGGTCATGACCCACAGTTGGGTGGGGGGCATTTCCGTGCAAACACCCTAATCCAAACATTCCAACTTAATCCCCACTAATATGTCTGCCCCACAAGAATGCATCAAAGAATATGGCTTTTGGTGGGGAACATAATACATTCAAACCAGCACAACTGTGTTTGCCTCCTGTCTCCAAGGATCACTCTATTGTATTACCTGATATCTACTATCTTGCAAATCATTGTTTGTATATTTTGTTTGGTTTTTCTGGTTTGTTCCAGCCCTTTTTCCATTTTGACTCAAAGCAGAATTTTGACTCAAAGCAAGAAATAATTGTTTGCTTAAAGTTTACTCATTTCTCTCTAGATTTTGAAAATGTTTCCCTCTAACATCTTTTTCTTGTACATAACGTGTATCCTACTGTGACCAAGAAGGCGGACGGCAGCCGGCAGGACCAGTCTCACGGTCAGGGTTCCCAAAGGAAGGAAACAACCCCAGGCCACTGCCCAGGCCACATATACTGAAGACGGCTGCTAAAAGGCCTGAAACCAAAGCAACGCAAAGGGCCTCGTGCAGGTGGAACCGTGTGCGCTGAAGAGCATGGCGACTCGTGGGCCGTGCATTCCCAGCACCGCCAGCCCTCTTACCAAAAATCGCCTTTCACAAATGGACCCGCCAGCGTCGGGAGAATAGTACTGATTGCCGTCTCCTAAAGCCAACAACAACAAAGAAGATAAAAGGGTACTGAGAGTTTGTAGGGGGTGTCCGCTCAGCTTGGGCTCCCCTTTCGGGGCTGGGCAGTGCTCCTTCGACCAGAAGAAGAGCTCACTGGTGATGGTGCTGACAGCACTATGAGCCCGGGCGAGCTGCAGGGCTCTGCTGCACGTCGTGTTCTCTACTCGGAGGATCCTCCTGGCAGCCCGGGGTGGGGGGAGGCCACTGTTGCATCACTTGTCCGGTGGCCCCCAGTGAGTGGCAAGGACAGTTGAGCTAGATGGTGGAGCTCCTGGGCCTCCTCCTATCACTGAGTCTCTCAGTCAGCCTCAACTGTTTTCCAGAAGGGAAGCCGGGCTCCATTCCTCCTGGCAGGTGTTTGACCTTACTCAGAAGATGCAGAGCAGATCTCTGCACTGTTTTGCAGCGGTCCTCATGTCATCTCCAGTTTCAGGGGATGGCCCAGTATTTTCATGTTAAGTCCCCTTGCTGAAGTTCTCCATCCCTGTTTAGGGCAGAAATAGTGTTACAGAAGACTGATTTTTGTATCAAGTCAGTGCTGTCTCCTAGAATTTTCTGCACTGGTGAGAAGTTTGGTATTTGTGCTCTCCAGCATCGTAGGCCCTGGCCACATGTGGTTATTGAGCCCACGAAATAGGACTGGTGTGGCCGAGGAACTAACATTTTTAGTATTTTAATTTTAGTTAATTGAAACTTGAAGTTAGGTAGCTGCATGAAGCTAGAGGTTGCTGTACCCAGATTTGCTTGTAAATTAATCCCAAATTTCTTTTAGTTTATTTTT
>PVKY010014750.1:0-10451 GCA_004027775.1 Bradypus variegatus | reverse complement strand
CTCAGCCCCAGCAAGACAAAGGATTGGTAATACTCACATGTTTCCTGGAAATGAATTTCAAGTTCCTGAGAAGTGTTTAAAAATAGAGTAAAACAGGTTACCTTTGGAAAATCTAGTAAGAGCCAGAGTCACTCAGATACCAAGAAATCTAGGGTTGTTCAAACCATGAAGGGAAAGAAAAAAAACAACAAAACAACAACAAAACCTTACCCTAACCTGAGACTGCCAGCAGGAACCGAAGAAAGATGGGGTGGGAGGTAGAAGAACAGGTGCAGCCCAGCATTTGGCTTTAGTAGGTAAACAAATTTACAAAATAAGAGCAATAATAGCAGCTGAGAAGCAAGAAAGCTCAATGGTTACTAGAAGTTTAAGCCACCCGCCTCTATCCGGCTATCTGGGGTGTAAAGACACATAAAGGAAGTCCTGAGTGAAGCTTGGAGCCAAATACTAAGGCAATTTTCACTCAAATACCTTCCCTTAACCAGGACCAGGAAAAATAGATTTTGTATTTTCAAGAAAACACTGTTACTGTGCATCTACCTACTTCCTTGCAGGGGAGACTGGTCTCTGGGGAAGAGGGGAACTAGAACCCTTGCTAGTGTCAAGAGGGCAAAGTAAGATACAGACACGGTTATAGATGTGTCCCATCTTGTCTGGAAGAGGTACTGCTTTAATGAACTGAAAAGAATGATTCAAATTAGCCCCAGCCTACATCCTCCTGCCCTGTGTGTACTGGGTGGGTCCTGCAACAGATAATCCTGGAGCACCTTACTCCCACACATTTCTTTTGTCAAAGAGCAAACACTTTCCTTGTACTCTTCTTTGTACCATCAACCAACTCAAATCTTCAATGGAAGGAGTTGGGATTCTATTTAAATAACTGCTTGGCAAGCCTCCTCTTTCCCACTGATATCAACTTCAGCCCAGTCTTCCGAATCCAGAATTAGGAAAACCCCACTCCCACTCCCAATCTATCACCATCAATTTTCTTTCGGTCTCATTAGCAAGCCCCAAAGTTTTCTTTCCAGAAGAAGCTGGAGAACCATCAGGGAATTAATCTCTTTTTTCTTCTATTCCTCTGTTACAAGGTCTGTGCCCTGCGATGATAAGTTTAGACTTCTTCCCTTACACCTGGCTCTGTGTATGGACTTTATCACCTCTCCCCTCAGTTAACTGACCCACGTGCATGGTTAAGCACATGCTGGTTGAAGTCTGTTCCCTGGTACTGCTAACTCTTGACCTTTGTAGGAGAGCCTCTGAGAACTGCTCTAAACCTGCAATCCCACACAATGCCATGTCTTGCTCATTTTTGCAGAAATGGACACAGATAATCTGATTGCATGGGAGTCCCCTATCTTCCTCACCCAAACTAATCAATCATTGAGTTCTAGTGATACCCATTCCTAAATATTCCACTACCATATCCATGGTTTACATGCTCATCATCTCTAGCTAGCACCTCTCTAATAGCCACTCCTACTCACTGACCTTCATCTAGTCTTGCTTGCCTCTAATCTACATACCAGGCTGTTGCTAAAGTCAGTTGACTCTAAAGATCTGATTTTAAACATTTCTCCAGGTTTTCCTTTTGTCAGCAGTAAAAACTAAACTTCTTAGCAGGATATACAGGATTCTTTGTAATCTGATCCCCACTGTCCTTTTTAAGCTCTCTCTGGAGCTCCTCTTCTCTTTATCCCACATACATCACGCATCCTTTCCTGAACTTCTTTTAGCTCCACACAGTATAGCCATGATGCCATTTTCACCTTGCACAAATCCCTACTTAGCTTTCAAGCCTCAGTTCAAAAGTTGTCTTCTCTGAGAAGCCATCTGGGGCTCCCCAGACACTCCTTTTCTCCCTCCATTAGATTATATGCTCTCAGGTTGTCAATATTTCTTGAATGAATGGATGGATGGATGTGAGAGAGTCTGGTTTGAATATACAGATTTGGGGACGCCGGGGTCTTGGTCATGAGTACACAGTCATGAGGAAAAATAAATCACCTAGGGAGAGCACAATGGACCACAAGAAGAGAAGACCAAGACCAGAACCTAGGGAACGGAGAGGACAGACTGTCAAAGAAACTAAGAAAGAACAATCAAAACAGCAAGGGGAGAACTAAAGAACCAGTATTCCAGAGACCAAGGGAGAAAAGATTCAAGAAAGAGGGAAAGGTTTACAGTGAGCTCTACAGTGGGAAAAAAATAAATATTGTATCATTATATGAGGAAGTTTGGGTAAAAGTCTTATTGTGCAAATACAAGCTGTACAATATGGACATAAAATGCAGGTCTGCCTAATTTATTAAGGTAAATCGTGAGTCCTACTGTTGTTTGCAGTATCAGATTTTGCTAGCCCAGAGCTTCCTTTACTAGGCTGTCCAAAAAGTTTGTTTTTATCTTACCAATGTTTTATTACATATAGTTCAATTTTAATAGAGCGTCATTCTTCTACACTACAGTAGACTTCTATAGTTTAGGTTTTCCAGACACACAGAAATGTCAGCTCAGATTGTAAGTTCCTGAAGGATAGACATCAGGGCCTTGCACATAAAAGAAATTGAATAAATATGTCTGGAAAGAATGATGGGATTTCTTACATTTAAACATGGGAGTTAGGCCACCTGACATTGCAGTCACCCATCCCACCAAATCTGGAGCCCAGGCAGACATTACTAATTGATTGTTGCACTTTCCCAGTGAGTCAGTACAAGTCCACGGGCATTGCAAGCAGTCAATTCCAACAGGTCAGAGTTGACCCAGGTAAAATTGCATCCTTCTCAATTAGCACTTGAGCTTCTCAGCTCCCTGCTCATATTTACATGGCATGTAGACAGCAGAGCAGCGCCTCTGCTAAAGATGATTGCTGGGGAGACAATGAACAGAACCAAAGTCTTCAAAATGTGACTTGGCCCTTCTGCTTTACTTTCGGTGTCCTTCTACTGCTAATTATAAGTAAAAATGTTTTTACTTAAATAACTTCATGTACATGCACTAATGTTGTCATTTCAGTTCACTTCAGAGAAATGAATTATAACATGCTGGTTTCAGATCTCCATTGGTCACTGGACATCTCTGGTTAGATACCCTTTGTCAAACTGTCCTGTGAAACTTAGATTTTTCTTTCTAGGATGATAAATCTGATAGTAATTTGCCCATGTCATATTCCTTTAAAAAAACCCTTAGCTGGTTTCCCATTGTCTACCTTTAATAGGACACAATCCAGACCACTTTGCATGACATCAAGGTCATCACAATGAAAGGCCACTTCACCCCCTTCTCCTGCCCCAACCCCTAATCCATCAACACCAACTTCTTTCTTCGTATATGTTTATATTAGCTTTCTTGGCTGCTGTAACAACTTACCACAAATTTAATGGCTTAAAACAACCTGAATTTATTATCTTCCAGTCCTGTAGGTTAGAAGTTCCACACAGGTCTTGGTGGGTGTTGGCAAGGGCTGTGTTCCTTCTGGAGGTTCTAGGGGAGAATCCATTTCCTCACCTTTTCCAGCTTATAGAGATGGCCACATTTCATGGTTCTCTTCCATCTTCACAGCCAACAATGGCTGGTGGAGCCTTTCTCCCATGGCATCACCTTGACACAGACTTCCACCTCCCTCTTTCACTTGTAAGGAGCCTGGAGGTTACACTGGGCCCAGATAATCCAGGTTAAACTCCCCATCTCAAAGTCCTTAATTTAATTACATCTGCAAAGTTCCTTCTGCCATATGAAGAAACATATTCGCAAATTCCAGGGATTAGGAAGTGGACATTTGGAGGAGAGGAGGGCTGGCTTTATTCTGCCTGCTACGATGGTGTTCCTTCTGCTTGGAGCGGCCACGTCTGTGCCAAGAAGACTCCAGCCCATTCCTCAGGCATTTCTTAAGTTCTCATTGAAAAGGCTGCCTCCTCCTGCTATAGCCAGAGGGGCTCCTTCTTCTCAGCCTCAACAGTCCCATGTGCACACCTCTTTTGCAGCACTTATTTTGTACTGTAATTTATTTGTTCTCAAGCCTGTCTCTCTGACTCGATGGTGAGTCACTGTTTTATTCATTTTTGCAGCCCCAGGGGTCTAACCATAAAAAAAAGTGTAGAAGTAAAATGAAACTAATGCCTCTGGTGGAGGCAGAGGTAAGGCCAATAAATTCACAGGACTTCTGCTTTATAAATTACTTCTGACAGCTCTTAATTGGTTATTGTCATATAACAAACCAAATCACTTAATCCTGTAACTATTCTAGGGAGGTATTTGCATCTAAATATATTTCTAATTTTAATGTGATTTATCTTGGATCACAAAATGTTGTCAAAGTTTTAAGTATCCTTCTGAGCTTGACTAGAAAAGGACCTGTTATACCCCAAGCACTTTAATAGATGCCAAGTTGCAGAAGTGATATTATCTGCATGATTTCTGAATTTAAAAAAGAAAAAACAAAACTGGCATGCATCTAACCAATATGAGTGCTGTTTTGAAGCTTAAAAGCAACTTTGCCACAATATTTATTTGGTATTTCAGTATCTGAAAATACTTGCATTAAAAAAATACAAAAGTCTCAATTAAGCAAAGTTTAAATAGCCATAAGCATTTAAATTGTAAGCTAAGCAAGGAGTTGAATAAATTAAGGTCACATGAAAGGGAGATCTATTTTTAACGTGACTAGTTTGCTTTGAATATCTAATTTCACAACACTGAGCAGTATAGACCTCTAAAGACATGGAAATAAAACTAAAACGTGTGTTTGGTAGTTGAGCTACAAGACCCAAATGTAAGTACAAAAGAGAAGAAATTACTGCCAGTACCCTAATTTGAATTCAAAGTCTACTTTGCTGTTTTTTTTTTCTTCATTAGCAATAAAAAAGCCACTCTTCAACCTAAATCCAGTTGGTTTTATTTGTAAGTGTTAGGTTAGGAGATTGTGGAGTTCTTGAAGCCAAGAGCAGTGTTGAAGTATGCCTTCTGTTAAATTCCACTCTTTCCTAACAGTCAGAAAATACTTAGGATTTTCAGATCCATAAAGTTGTCTATTGATCTATGTTAAACCTCACATTTCACAGAGGGAAAACTGAGGCAACTAAAAAGCTGTTTCCTCTAGATCAGGAAGAACTCAAGGCTGAGAGGAGACTCTACAGACTTCCATTTGGGAATGTAGCTTTTCTCAGACCTTCTGGACAGGATAATCAGTCCATATAATACAGTACATCACAGGAGATTTTAAACTTGATGAGTTTTTACAGAAGAAGGGGAGCATAATTTCTCAATATTTGCATTGGGTTTTTCAAATTTCTAAATTTTCTTTAAACATATTTAGAAATACATTTAGAAGCAATGAACAGCAACAACCAAACTGGCTAAAATGAAGGTCTGCAGCTCTAATTTGTAAAAACAGTAACCACGTTGTTGCTGTCCTCTGGACATTTGAAGGGTTTCCTGTTATTAAATGCTGTTACATATAAGCACAGCATAGAATCCACTTGGGTAAATCACTCTTGTATCTGGAACAGGAGCTGGAGCCATCAGGCTTACAACATTAAAGGCTATTCACAAGCCAATGAAAAGCCAATACACTTCTAAAGTCTATCCAGGTCTGTTAAGAATGCAAACAAGAACTTTTGTAATAAGCTTAATAACTAAAACAATTGAACCCACCAAGTGGTACTTATAGAAAAAGGCTTGAGAATTTAGTTTTAGTAAGAGGTAGAACTAGTTCCAGTAGCTCTATTAGAGCCACTAATCTTAACAGTGGTAATGGGGGTAAATGTTTTAGGGGGGGGAACAGACACTGCAGTGGGACTTACATATCTCAATTTTCTGTATAAGTAAAATGCCAGAACTACTTTCTAACTTACTCTCTTCTGAAAATAAATTTTCTTCCATCTAGCATTTCATCCTGAACGATTTTACTATGTTCAGCATAGTAGCAACTGAAAAATGTGTTTCATCTAGAAACAAAAGTGAGAAAACCACAAAAAACATTAAGCATCTGCAACGCGAGGTTTCCAAGCTTTAATATAAAGCTAAGATAACGCAAATAAAGGTTGCTACAGTAACCAAACTTCTCTTACGAGTATCCTTAAGAACAATGACAATTTAACCTTAATAGATTATTTTTCTAGTGTGAACAGATAATGATTCTGCAATCATCAACACCATACTCATCGTCATCATCATCATCAGCTTGCTTCGTAAATCTTGCGACTTGCAAGATCAAGATTTGGGGAGGGAGGAGCAGATAATGGTCAGGCATAAAATAAATCGACTCTGCAATTAGTTTTTAGGCCGCTGAAGCACGTTTCCCATTCCATGCCACGAAGCAATTCGATGTCAACTTGCTATAGAGTCTAATGCAACAAACTCCACGAGCTCGAGTCCCGAGGCGGCGGCGCGCGGCACCCACAGATCCCTGCACTCCTGCGGCATCAGGACGCGGCGCCCTCCACCTCCGGACGCGGAACCTGCACCCACAGCCTTCGGGGCCAGAGAATGTACACCCTCCCCTCAGCCCGGGGAAACTGAGGCATGTAGACCGGAGCAAGCCGGGGCCTGGGAAGGCCTCTACCGCTGTTCGGCGCCCTCTTCCCGCCAGAGACCCAAGAGAGTCTCCCGGCAGTGCGCAGTGGACACGTTAAAATACGAACACCGCACGCGATCGACCCCAACCGGCCGACCCTGGTTCCGCCCCGCACGGATATCGCAGCCTCCTGTAATCCCCAGGAGCCCGCAGCTGGGACCTTGCGGTATCTCCCAGCGCACAACCTCCTCACGGACTCCGCCAGCCCAAGCATCCGAAAGTTCCCTTTCGCGGCGGCGACGGCGACGGCGACCCGGCAGCCCACCCCATGCGGGGCTCCGGCCAGCGCCCCGCCTCGCCGGGTGCCCCCGCTAACCTGATGCGGCCGCGCCACTCAGGTGGCCGCCGTGCAACCCTCGCCATGGCCAAGCCTGAGAGCTGCTGCAGCGCCGCCCTCCGCGCCCGACGATCGGCAGCGCCTACCGCGGGAGTGCCGCCTCCACCGGCACCTTGCAGCGATGCCGACCGCGGAGAGTGCGGAGCTTCCCACCTACTGGAGCCAGAGCCGGCCGGTGCCGAGCATGCCCAGTGCGGTTCGCCTAGCGGCGTGGAGGCGCGAATCCGGGTCCGGAACCATTGCCGGGTTTTCGTGGCAGCCGCGACAGGGGCAGGGCGGGCGGCGCGGATCGAACCAGTGGGAGCTGCGGAATGACCCGCAGGAGATCGGGGCGGGGCTTTGTTACCCTGGAGTTCTCATTGGGTCCCCGCACTTCGGGGCGGGGTCAGTTGGCCTCCGGTCTCCCACTCCGCGCGCCGAGGTTATTTCCCCAAAAATGCAGGGCCCGGACGCTGGTGGCACACGCTGCTGTGCTTGGGCAGCCGGAGTGTAATTGTCGGTGGGCAGGGCGCTCCCAGGCTTCCACCGCAACTTTTCTGAGCGTCGCGTCGCACTGTTCAAGGACATCCCGGAAGAGTCCCATCCTAGGTCAGGGAATTGAACCAACAACGCCCAAGCCTGCCCAGTCTCAAGGAGGTCTGTCGGGCCACCTTGCAATTAAGAGCGGCTCAGGCCTTCCTAGCTGACTCTGCTGTCAATAGTAAATGTCTAAAAGGCCATGTTAGAGTAAAGCCCGCACATAGGAGAGCCTGGAAGAAAATCAGGGACACGCACTGATTGCTTCTGAGTGGTGGGGTGGCACGGAATTTTTATTTTCTTCTTTTTGATTATTAATAGTTTCTAAATTTTCTCCAATGAACATGTTGCTTTTGCTTTTTTAATGAAACTAAAACAGTCTTTTCTAATATTATAAAACCATCTGCAAAAGTTTGGCAGCACGATCCTGCAGCAAAGCGGCCTTTCTTCCCTCCGGACTTGGGAGACCGTCAATTTTGTGGCAGAGACCCGGCTCCTCTTTGCCCGCCCCCTTGGTCGCGCCCACTCCATCTCCCGTAGTCCCGGACCCTCCCTCTTCTTTGGTTGCGGCAAAATCCCGGAAAAGAGAATTTTACACACTGACGCTCCTGGTGGTTCCTGCAGCCAGACTGGGCATGTTCCGCCACCCGGTCAGGGATTGCTGTCAAGGAAAGAGGAGGCTTTAAGCGACTCCCGGTTTCTCTCCTCCTTCTCTCCGTCCTCGGCAAACTAAACAAAGTAGCGCCGACGACCCTGCGCCCCGAGCTCGGACCCGCAGAAGTGGGTCAGTACCCGACTGAGCATGCTCGGGGCAGTGCCAGGCTGCTACACGAGGCTGCATCAGGTTGCCCAACATTGACCATCGGAGGTCAGGAGAGGAGTGGCAGCAGGGCTCTGGAGGTGTGCCATAGCATAGACACGTGCACGGGTTACCCATGCAGAGGGCCCGGTTGGGGGACTGTAGGGAAGGGTCTGGCATTCACGTGTTCAAAACCTGAATATTCCGTGGGAGATTGAAGTTAGAAATCATATTTTAAAATCAGTTTTATGGCATCTAGAATAAGAACACATTTAACCCTAAGAACTTATCAGTCCTTCTTTCAAGAAACCTAAACTTCTTTCTTCAAGTATTCAATAAGCATTCTTTACATTTGCATTTAAGCACTAAATTGTCACCTGTTTTTCTTGAAGATTAAATATGTGTCCTCACTCTCAAGTAATTACACGGTATTATATTCCCTTTGTTCTCAGGTAATTCTGCATCACTCTCAGATTCTTCTTTCTGCCCCCCTTGCTTTCAAATTCTCAGAGAACCTGCAAAATGCTGTCATACAATCCTAGAAACACTTGCAGTCAGTGTGAGACTCTTGCTTTTAATCCTGTTTTACAGAAGAGAGGGCTGAAAGACTTGGAATTAACAAATAAAGAACCCAGTGAGTGGGGTGAATAGAAGGAAGATGGACAGGCAGATCAGCTGCCCAGTGCGGCTTGGTGTGTGGGTGGGAAAGCTCCAGTGAAAATTGCTGGAGATAACTCATTTCAACCTCTTCCCCTCTTGCAAGTCCCAGTTCAGCTTCAGCATGGATTGATGACATCTCTAGTGCAAGGTCACTCCTGGGAAGAATAAGTTTACTTAGGTGTTTCCCCTAGAATCTAAACTTGTGCTGAGTCACCCCATCCCTCCCTGTGCTTTGAGACTCCTTGCTGGTACCTATTGAGCACTGCTCTTGAACTTGCCCAGGTCCCCCAGAGACACTCACACCCACAAATGGTTTAGGCTCAGAAAGAGTGGTTAAGAGCTCTCCTCAATAGTCTGTTCTCTGACTCCTACCTGTCTGAAGATTTCTGCTCCCCAGGCTTCCACAACACCAAGCATTCCTGGTTCTCATACCTCTTTGACTGTTCCTTCTCATCTTCCTTCTCCAGGTTCTCTTCCTTTGTACCACTCCATTGTCGGTCTCTTCCCTTCTGCTGCCCCTGGGGCTCTCATCCACTCTGATGATTGTCAGTGCCAAGGTGGGTGTTCAGCCAGTGGGTGCCCACGTGACTGTGCTAGTTGTTTACTGCTGGAATCCTTTCTGGTCAACCAGATACCTCTTCCAAATGGTCACTGACTATGCTCTACCATTTTCCATGCTAGATGACAGATACCTTGAATATCATCTTTGCCCCAAACCATATCTCCCCCTCCATGTACCCTGAGTTCAGACCCTTATATGTGATATACCAGATACCTTAACCCACTATGACCTTCAGGAAAGTGGACCCAACCTGTCCTAAACAGAACTAGTGAGCTACAGTTGCTCTCTCACCTGCATTTCCTAGCTTGATTACTGCCACCATCCTCTCAGCCACCTGCATCATGTATCTAGACGTTGCCTGAGATTCACTCACCATCCTTTACTTTGTCATCCAGCTAGTCACCTGGCACTCTCTATTTTGCCCTTAGACATCTCTGAATATGCACCTTCCCTTGCGTTTCCACCTGCACTGCCCTCTTCAGGGCCCATCATCTTCCCAACTGACTAGAGAGCAACAACCTTCCATGTGGATCCTCTCTCTGGATTCCCTCCAATCCATCCTCTGTGCCTCCTCAGACTCTTCTTTTTAAGAAAATTATATAACAGTACATCTTAAAATCCGTAATGGGATTTGTAGTGCCTTCAGAATAAAGTCCCAGTTTTAAGCATGAATTGGGCCCTGCCTCCCTCTCCAGATAAATCTCTGGCGGGCACCCTCCTTGAGTCCTCAGCATCATTCCAAATTACTTGCCCTGCAATCTCACTCCTCTGTGCCCTCACACGTTAGTACCTGTCTCTCCTTTCCCTCTGTTTACCTGGCAAACACCTAAACCTTCACGACCCAAATCATGCCAGTTCTGTTGTGAAATCGCTGGTGTCCCCAGTGTGACTTCCTCTTATATGCTGCACCTGTACCATGCACTTTGTCTCCATTTTGACAGCTGACCGTGATTTACTCACCTTCACCTCTTCGGTTACACCACAGGCAACATGGAAGCAGGGAATA
>PVKY010014749.1:0-10445 GCA_004027775.1 Bradypus variegatus | reverse complement strand
AAAAACCTCTATCTTATTTAAGCTACTTTTCTTTAGGATTTTCTATTAAATGGAGCCAAACCTAGAGTAAACCAAAATTATTTTTTGGTGTTAGCTATAATTTTGGTTTCTGCAGGACGTTGTGCCTGGATGACTGGGAGAAAACCTCAGGACAACATGGACCTCTTTCTGGGTTCTTTTTGTCCCCCCAGGTCTCAATCAGGGGTCAGGATCCTATGAGTCCCCCAAAGCCTGGGAAGCTCAGTTTACTTCCCACATTCAGTGCCCATTATCTCAGTTCAAACCAGGGTTGTGTCACTTTCTCCCACCCTCTCTTGCTTAAAGGAACCCAAGAATGGTTGGAAGAGGGATCCTACTTGTGCGTGGTGAGTGGGGGAGCAAGAGTGGGGTCCCTGAGGAGGGCAGTACCCACAAGGAGCTGCAGCAGCTGAAGTCGGCATCATAGGCATAAGTCCCATCGGTGCGGCAGCTCTCACCTGGGGCCAGCAGACAGAGGGGCTGTCAGAAGGTCACAAAGCAGGGACCAGCATCCCTGGCTCCCGAAGGCCCCAACCTCAGCCCCACCCGGGGTCTAGTCCTGCCCCACCACCAATGCATAACTGAACTTGGGCAACTCCCCTCCCCTCTCCTGGTCCTCAACTCCCCAAATGCAGGGCAATACCACCTCCCTGGAGGTCTTGCGGATAGCAGACAAGGGAACAGGTATAGGAGTGTTTTGTAAACTGTGTTAGAGGCAAAACAAAAAGTTTTGAGGTGGGGGAGAGGAACTCAAAATCTTGAGAAGAGAGAATCACCACTCACAGAGAACTTGTTCTGCTCCTAGCCCTGCTCTCCATTTAGCTGACTTATTAATCTCACTCTTCAGATCTCGGCTCACTGTCAATTTCTCATGGACATTCCCCTGACTAACCAGGCAAAGCCAGTTCCTCATTATATGTACTCACAGCACAGTGTGTGGTTATATATTTATTTGTATAATTAATTAATTATTGTCAACCCATCTCAGCAGATGCAAGCTCTGTGAGGGCAGGGGCCAAGTCTGGTTTTGCTCACCAGTACATCCTAGTGATTAGCTCTGGATCTGATGCACAGTAGGTGCTCACTAAATATCTGTTGGATGAATGAATTTGTTGAAATATTTGCCAAATCATCCGATTTATTTGCCCATTATCTCTGTGAGAGTTTATTAAACTCTCCCAATTTCCCAACAAGCACAGCTTCTACAAAGGGGAGTGCCTCCAGAAGGAAAGAGCCAGCTCTTTGTTGCCAGAGCTGGGTAAACAGGGACAACATGGGAGCTCTGTGGTTAAGGGAATTCACCTATTGGCCTTGAGGGCAGCGTGGGAAGGAGGTTGTAGCAGACAGAAACTTTAGAATCAAACAGACTTGGGTTTGAACTCTGGCTCTGCAGCTTACCAGCTGTGTGACCTTGGGCAAGTTTATTGACTACTCTGAGCCTTAATGTCTCCATCTTTAAAACTGGAATCATAAGGCCTCAGAGTTGTCCCATCCATTCAAAAAACACTTCCTGAGCATCTGATGCACTGGGTCCCATGCACAGGGGATACAGTGGCAAGGTTGCTTTGAGAATTAAATATCACTTGACATATTGGTATTGTGTTTGGCACACAGTCAGTGTTCAATTAATGTCTCTAGTCATCTCATTCTTACTCCAGCCCTTGACTGCATCCAGGGTCCCATCTGCTAATCTTTATTTTGACCTAGAGTCTGAGTGGGGCTGGATGGTTCAGTAAGGAGCCAATGCCTGTGCTTAGGTGTCTGCAAAGCAGGGAAACCAAAAACAAAAGGGAGAGAGAAAAGTTCAGCTCTGAAGGTCTCATTTTGAGTTTGGTAACCCAAATGTCTGTGAAAAAACTAGGTTTAAGAAATGAAAATTGACATTTTATTTTAACATATCAGGTGACACTGCCTTGAGACAGGCATCAGGACCCCTAAAGACACTGGGGACGTCTCCTGGGAGGGAGTCTGGGATTCGGGTACTCACTGCGGCTGCAGAGCCACGGCCGTTCAGGTGTGGACGTGTAGTGGTAGCCGGCCCGGTCCACACACTCGATGCTCTGGTCCCCGTAGATGATCTGGAAGACCTGACAGATGAGGGCACAGGACTCCTCGGCAGCATCCTGGCTCGAAGAGGGAGGGAGAGAGCTCAGCCCTCGCCAATGACCCGGATGCCTCCTGCTTCCAGACGAGCTCTAGGAGGCTCACAGAGGCACACTCACTATAGGGACCTTTAAATCTACTTGGAAGATGTTTCCCACCAAAATTTTATGGCCAGTCTCTGAATCCTGGACCTTTTTATGGCCCCTCTTCCCCCAAAAACGTACACATGCACCCCAGATTTCTGGGGGATTCATGTACCTTCCTGGAGCTGATCTGTAATAAACCCTGACTTAGTTCAGTGGCTGTCATATTTAGATATGAGCATCCTGGCCTTTAGAGCAAAAATGAGAGTAGGATGAATATATAATCTTCAGTCTCTGATAGAAGGAAGGAGTTTTAAGTTCTTGGGTGAAACTTTTTGTGATTTCAAATTTGGAGAATTTACCCCTTATGTCTTTCAGCAAGAGACACAGATAGACAATAATTGACAAACACATGATAATCTTCATGAAACTATTTCCTGTTTTGAGTCTCTAAGAAGAACCCAGGGTATAAATTAAAATGTAACTCAGTGAAGGCATTTTGTAGAGGTGCAGGTTTACTAATGATTAAACCAGGATTACTTCTTATGATAACCCTACAAAACAGAGAGAGTAGGGAAGACCCCTACTTTATAGTTACAAAAACTGAGGCTTAGCGTGGTTAAGTGACTTTCCCAGCTTTGCACAGATTTGCCACACTAGCTGGTCTTGGCCCCAGGGTATTTTTTACTCCAATTCCTGCATTCTCCTTGGAACCATGATGCCTGAGATAGGAGACCCGAGGCTCAGACACCCCAGAATGCGGCTCTTTATTTACATTTCACAAACTCACATTTAGTCCTATGGTGTGCCAGGCTCTAGGCCAGGGTCTCTGAGGTGAAATCGATGAGGTTTGTACCTTCAAGCCTTACAGTCCAGTGGGAGTCAAGGTCCATAAACGTGGCACACTGTTCCTCTGCCTGGAACAAACTCTCCTGGATCTTCACCCTGCTGACTCCTTTCTCTCCTTCGTGTTTCAGCTTAGATGCCACAACCTCACTTTTCCTATAGGAAAGGGAGTCCCTCCCTCATTTGCCATCACTATAGCCTGCTTGTTTTTATCTTTGCCCTTATCCAAGATATAATTATATACTATTCATTCATTCATTCATCTATTCGTTCAACATATATTTACTGAGCACCTATCATGTGCCAGGTGCTTTTCTAGGTCCTGGGGATTCCAGAACACACAGAGGAGGCCAATGTGCTTGGAGTGGAGTGAATAAAAGGAAAGGGTTGAGGTCAGAGAAGAAATGGGGCTGGGAGCTGGAGCACATAAGGCCTTGTAAGCAATTGTAAGGATGCCAGCTTTACTCTGAGTGAAATGGGGAGCCATCCAAGGATTCTGAGCACTGACACAATGTGACATCTGTGTTAAAAGGACCACTCTGACTGACCAGACTTAAGGAAGGGCCAAGCCAGTGAAGAGGTGACCGTGTGATCTAATTGAGAGATGATGGGGACTGGGTGGGGACGGTTAAGGGTGGAAGTGGATGGGTTTTGATTATATTTTTAAAATAGAGCCAATAGGATTTGCAGAGTGAATGTGTAAGAGAGAGAGGAGCCAAAGATGATCCCAAGATTTTGGACTGAGCAGTGGAGGGACAGCTGCCATTGATCAAGATGGGAGATGGAAGGATGAGCAGGTTTGGGGAGAAGATCAGGAGCTCAGCTTTGGACATATTAGGTTTATGATGGTCATCAGACCTTCAAGTGTAGATGCAAGTCTGGATATGGCAAGAAATAAAATTGTGGGATAGCTCAATATTTTTAAAGCCATGAGACTAGGCGAGATCATGTAGAAAAGACTCTAGATGAAGGAGAGGAGAGGATCAGGCACTAAGCCTGGGGTACTCCAAGCTTCAGAGGCTAGATAGAAGTGGAGGAGCCAGCTCCTGAGAAGGAGTAGCCAGAGAGGCAGGAGAGAAACTAGTAAAGGAGGAGAGCCAGAAGCCAAGTGAGAAGGTGTTTCAAGGAAGGAGTCAGTTTCACCGTCCGAGTTTACTTGGTTATTATCCATCGCTCTTGAGATAGGCTGCATGTCTGTTTTGTCCACCACTCATTTTGTACAGAGGAAGGCAGTGGCCCCGGGTCAGAGGAAAAGATTAGAAGGCTCAGGGCTTGAAGGTGTCTGCCAGGCCGTGAGCTCCCTAAGGGAGATCACCAAATGTGTCTTGTTTGCCTCTGTAGACATAGCACCCAGACCAATGCCTAGCACATGGTTGTCACTCAACAAATATTGTCAAATGAATAAAAGCAAGGATGAATGTGGAGGATGGGGAGGTAAAGAAGGTAAAAATGGCTGTAAGGCTTCTTCAGCCTTGAGCGACTGCCATAGGTATCAAGAACACAGATTTTGAATTTCTAGGGTCCAAATCTTGAAATCAGCCCCTGCCTGCTGTGTGACCTTGCATAAATTACTTAATCTCTGGATTTCAGTTTCCCTTTCTATGGAATGGGGACAATAATATCTGCTTCTCGGGATTGTTGTGGCTGAAATGAGTTCATGCTGGTTCCGGGTCTGGCGTGGGTTGGCACTCCATTAGTGGTCATCACTGTAACTGTGGCGGTGCTAACACTGACGACGTTGGAGGGGCAGGCCTGGAGCAGGGGGTTAGATCAAGTCTGTTTGGGCCATTTGAGTTTTCACCCCAGTGGGACATCCAGGGGAAGGTATCCAGGGCTGGAATTTAGGAAGGAGAAGGCCGATGGAGGGAGAAGGATAGACGCCGGGAGCTGCCCCCAGGAACCTCTTGAATGGGGGGAGGGACGGCAGCCACACCTCCCCGGGAGCGCCGGGCGGGGGGGGGGCTGTGCACAGAGGCGCGGGGTACCCTCGGGCTCACCCTGTTAGCTACAGCCAGAATGACGAGGTTGCAGTAGGCGTCAGGACTGGGGTCCTGAGGGTCGAGCGGGTTGGAGCCCGGGTGGCGCCGCTCCCAGCTGCCGCCGCAGCCCGCCTGCCTCCGCTCCCAGCTGCCGCCGGTCCCCGCCTGCCTCCGCTCCCAGCTGCCGCCCGGCTTGCCCGCGCCGCCGCCGTGCCGCCGCTCCCAGCTCCCGCTGAACGTCTGCCGCCGCTCCCAGCTGCCCGACGCCCGCACTCCCGCGCGCTGGCGCTCCAGGCTGCCGCCGCCGCCGCCCCCGGCCCGGGCCTCGGCGCCCGCGCCCCCACCCCACCCCATCCGCCAGTCCAGGCTGCAGATGGTGTGGCGCCGCTCCGTAGTGCCCACCCGCCGCTTCTCGGGCACCGCGCCCGGCGGGCCGGGATCGCGTCCCGCACCGCCAGGGCTGGCGTCCACACCGGCCGGCACCGGGTCCACGCCCAGCCCTAGGAGAGGCCGAGTGGTCGTCACCCGCAGAAAGGCGGAGCTATGAGCCCCCTCATCTTGCCCGGGAGACCTGGGGCTGAACCCGCAGCCTGGGGGTCCTGCCGCACCAGGTCCCGCTCCGGGCCTCAAGCCCCTCCTATACTTGAGATAAGCATAGTCTCATCCGCTAGTACTCCGCGCCCTTACTTTAGGGCCCCACCTCCGAGCGCAGGCCCCGCCCCCGAGCCTCAGGACCGGTCCACCGCCTCAGGCCCTACGCGGGTTCCGGAACTGTGAGGCCTCAATGCAAGCTCGACTCACGGCCTCAGGCTTTACCCGTCCCCAGAGTATGGTGACCAGCCCGCCTCTCTCTCTTCGCTCCTAATCTCGGGCTCCACCCCTGGTCTCAGGCCCCACCCCTACACTCAGGGTGGGGTGGCCAGGCGTTCTCACCCCCCCCTCCCCTGGCCTCAGACCCTGTCCTCTCGTCTGAAGATGGTGGTCAGCTGCCCTCTCCCTCGGTGCCTTTAACTTCTAACCCTGTCCCATTTCAGGACCCTCTCCTGGGATTCCGACTTCCCCACCCCCGCCCTTGGCTTCAGGCCCCGCCCCACGATTGACGCACTGGGACCTCTGCCGCCAGCGCCCCCTGCCTCGAGCTCGCCCCTTGGTGTAAGGCCTCCTCCCTAGGCCAGACTCCACCCTAGCGTGAGGGTCTCCCTAACCTCAGTGAGGGTCTCCCTAACCTCAGAGCGGAGTGGCCTGGCTCCCTTCACCGCATCCTTTAACTTCGGGCCCTTCCCAGGCCTCAGGATTCCGGCTTCTCCACTCTCCCCAGGCTCGGCTACCAGGCCTCAGGATCGTGGATCAGGCCGCCCACCCTTCATCCTCAAGCTCGGGCTCCCTCTTCTCGCCTCTGGCCCCGGCCCCTCTATAGTCGGAGTATTGTGGTCAGGCCTTTTCCACCCACCCCTTCACCAAGCCTCAGGTGCCGCAGCTGCCCCAGGCCCCGCCCATTCCCGCCCTTTCCCCGCCCAGGCCCTGCCGCCTGCCAGGCCCCGCCCCCCGTACCGGTCTTGAGCACCAGCAGGTGCAGCGCGTCGTCCTGTAAGTAGGAGGCGGCGGCGATCTCGTGCGTGGGGATACGTAAGATGAGCTCCTCATTGTCGCGCCAGGTGAGCAGCAAGCAGCGGGCCGACAGGCTCAGGATGCTGTCCTGCTCCGCCGTGGTCTTCAGCGGCAGCTCCTTCAGCTGCTGCGGGGTGGGTGGGAGGGAGCTCCTGAGCCCCCACGGGACCGCGAGGGGGAAAGGGAAAAGGGGACGAGGCCCTGTCCCCCGTCCCCTCCCCACCAGAGCCTCACCCTGGCCGTGTCCAGCAGCTGCAGGAGTTCGTCCCGGCTGGAGGGGTTCAGGGAGGAGGTCACCCAGGTGAGGTGGCCTAGGAACTGCGTGGGAAACGGGGGGTGAGGGGAAGGGCAGAGAGAAGTCACTTGGAAGCCTTGGAGGACCTTGGCCACCTCCCTGACAGTGTTGGTAGGCTCAGAAATATCCAAATTAATAGCCTGATAATAACTTTTATGGAGCCCCTAATAGGAGCCAGGAACAGTTTCGAGTGCTTTATGTACATTGGCTCATTTATCCTCTCTTTAAAGATGGGAAAACCAAGGCACAGAGAAGCTAAGTACCTGGTTCAAGATTATATAAACAGAAAGGGCAGAATGGACTCCCAGGTCAGTCACCCACCCTGTAGTGCTTACACTCTCAGCTGCTGGGGTATGTTGCCTTGAGACATAGTTGTTTAGTCTTGGCAGCTATGAGATTCCATAGTGAGGCAAAAGTCACTATGATTGCGGAACTGACGACCTGTGAATTTCCCCTTGTTCTGAGTGACCGTCACCACCCTCAGCACCAGTGTCAATTGTCTGTGCAAATCCCTTGCCCTCTTTATGATCTTGTTGCAAAAGAGGAGAATGTTGTATCGAATTAGTATATTATTTTGTCAGAAAAATTATGCCCAAGATCAATAAACTAATTTCTTTTTCATTTTTAAAATTAATTGATAGTTGCAACTATAATTTAAGTGTCATTCAATATAAGAATTAACTTTTTTGTTATTTTTACTTTTATTTTTTCTAGGTGAAATTCTACCAACCAAGCCTTTTCTCCTCTTTTACTTTTTTTTTAATGAAATTTCAGTCCTCAATTTTTTAGGGCATTCATTTAAAATTAGCCTTACCCTCGTTGGTTTGCCAGATAAAATACAGGCTGCCCAGTGAAATTTGAATTCCAGAAAAACAACTAGTACATTTTTAGTACTTTTAGTCCCGTGCAAATTTTGAACTTGTACTAAAAAATGTATTCATTGTTTATCTGAAATTCAAATTTCATTGACTGGTCTGTATTTCTGTTGGCTAAATCTGACAACCCTACCCGCCTATCAGTCTTCCTTAGCTAAATGAGAATCTCCCATTGCTCCCTCAAGGTACTTACAAAAGAGAGGGAAAGCCCTTGAGTTATTATTTTCCTTTGTAGCTTGCCGAGATGGGTTCTTTTAACTTGGACACTGCCCGAGTAACAACAGTGTTGCTGCAGTAAAGTCTCACCGGGTGCTAAGTGAAAGAAGCCAGTCTGAAAAGGTCACATACTGTATGATTCTAACTACATGACATGCGGAAAAGGGCAAAACCATAGAGCCACTAAAAAGATCAGTGGTTGTCCAGGGTTCAGGAGAAAGGGGGAGGGATGAATAGGGCATTTTTAGGGCAATCAAACCATTCTGTATGATACCATAATGGTGGACACATGACCTTATGCATTTGTCAAAACCCATAGAACTGTACAACACAAAGAATCCATCCTGATGTCAACTATGAATTTTAGTTAATAATGATATATCAGTTTTGGTTCATCAATTGTAACAAATGTGCCACACTAATGCAAGATGTTAATTATAGGGGAAACTGGAGGAGGGGGAAAGGGGGTATTTTGGAACCCTTTACTTTCTGTGCAATTTTTCTGTAAACCTAAAACTGCTCTAAAAACTAAAGTATTTAAAAAAAAGAAAGTTCTCACACGCAGGTAGGACTTCCAATGCAGAGAACACTATCCCATCCCTTCTCCCCTGGGGGTAGTTTTGGAGCCCCATGTTGAGATGGAAACACTGAGGCTCAGCACATGAAAGTCACTCGCTGAGGGTACATGGCATCAGGCAGGGGCAAGTCCAGCTTGAACCCAGCCCTCTTTCCCATGAGCCACCACTTCCCCTGTGTGAGGCAGGGCTGGTGGGGAGTTGGTGTGGGGGGCGGCAGGGGAGGTAAAGCTGCTCCTCACACCAAGATTGTTCCCACCCCTCCCCCCATCCAACACGCACCTTGACTTCTTTCTCCAAGTAGTCACAGAGCAGAATCTGGGGGTCGATTAGGTAGTCGGGGGGATACAGGGGCATTGAGTGCAGTGGTCGGCGGCTCACACTGCTCCGAAAGGCTGCCCTGCGCCCAGCCTTGGGGAACACTAGCCTTCGGATGGGGGACACAAAGCCCTGGGGGAGGACAGGAGAATAACACTAATAATGGCAACCAACATTTCTGAACACTTACTATGCTCACCATTTTGCTTACATTACCTAATTTAATTGCCACAAAAAAACGCTGCGGAAGGCTGCCTCTGGGATCCCCATTTTACAGATGGAGAAACTAAGCTGGTAGTGGCGGAATTCACCTGGGCAGTCTGGCTCCGAAACCTCCATTATGAACATACAGGTAAAGGTGCAGCCCCTGCCAAGGCCCAGGTTTAAAGGATGGGCCAGACTGGGACAAATAGAGGAAAACATTAGGATTCAATGTGGCTGGATGGTGGGTGCTTAGGTAGTCGTTAGGTTATTCTCTGTGCGTTCCTAAAGGTTAGAAAGAATAAGTAAATGTAGGTATAATCTAAGGGACACCTGCATAAAAATGGCCTGAAGTAAGGTTAAAAGTACAGGTTCCAGGGTCCCAGCTCAGATCAACAGAATCTAAATTCATAGGTCAAGGAAAGTTTGAGCACTACCCTAGACCAACAGTTTTCAAACTGTGGTTCCTGGGCCAACAGTGGGGTCGTCACCTGGAAACTTGAGAGAAATGCACACTCTTGGACTCGATTCCAGGCCAACTGAATCAGAAACTCTGGGAGAGAGGCCCAGCAATCATGTTTGAACAAGCTCTCCAGATGACTCTGATGCAGACTCAAGTGTAAGAACACAGCAGTTGCTCTCAACCCTGAGTGTCCTTTAGAACCACCAGGGGAGCTTCTGAAACCTCACACGTCCAGGTTAGTCAGACCAATTGAATCAGAATCTCTGGGGCTGGGACTCAGGCATCAGGATTGTTTTCAAGGTTCCTCAGGTGATTTCCCTGGGCAGCTTAGCGGAAAACCGCTGCAAGGTGTGTTGTGAATGTGATTACTTAACTACTGCAGCAAGAAGTGGGTGAACAAGACAATCCCTTACCCTCCAGGAGCTCACATTCTAGTGCAGGTAAACAGATAAGATACAAGTCCACAGCTGTATGTGTTCATTCACCCCATTCTTTCGTTTGTTCATTCATTCATTCAATAAACATTTACTCATACCTGTGTACCTGCCCAGTGCTAAGGATTTAGTGGAGAACTGTACCCTATCCTTGCCTCCAGGGCTTAGAGTGGAGACACTGAAATACAGTGTCACTAAACTAGTGAGTCCCAAACTTTACTGGGCTTGCAAGTTCCAATTCAACAGTCTGGATTGGAGCCCGGGGCTATATTTCTAACAAGCTCCCAGCTGCTGCTGCCTCTGGTCTGCACACCACGCTTTGAGGAGCCCGGATCTGAACTAGTGGTTCTCAAAGTGTGGCCACATGACCATCAGAATCAGCTTCCCCTGGGAACTTGTTAGAAATGCAAATTCTTAGGCCCCTTCCAGAC
>PVKY010014748.1:0-10453 GCA_004027775.1 Bradypus variegatus | reverse complement strand
CCAGCACATGCCAGCTCCATGCTAGCACACAGCAACTCCATACCAGCACATGCCAGCTCCATGCTAGCACACAGCAACTCCATACCAGCACATGCCAGCTCCATGAAAGCACACACCAGCTACGTGCCAGCTCCATGCCAGCACATGCCAGCTCCATGCCAGCCCATGGCAATTCTATGCTATGGCACAGCAGCTCCACGTGCGCCCATACCAGCTCCAGGCCCAGGGAGAAATGGAAGGTGTCTGGTGAGCAGGGCACAGGTTCTTCCCTTTGCTCCTTCCAGAGCAGGGTGCCCAGCTGCTCACACATTCACAGCTCCCCATCCAACACTGGGGCCTTGAAACCCCTCCGGGCAGCCAGCCTCCTGCACCCAACCAGGACAGCTCTTTCCTCAGGACCCACGAGGGGTCTGCAGTTAGTGGGCAGGCAGGCGCTCTGTAAGCAAATGTGCAGCTGGATCTCGTTTGTGTTTTACAAGCAGGCGTCTTGGTGGGAGATGAGTTTTGCAGATTCCTGTAATGTAGAAGCAAACACCTTAGGAGAGGAGGGAGAGTGCATTTCTTACTTTAGGGGTCCACTTCTGAAGGCTTCCTTTTTTGGATATGTGCTCTGTCTTTCTCTGTCTCTCTGTCTCTCTGTTCTGTATCTCTCTCTCACACACACACACACACACACACACATCACTGCACAGTTCTAACAGTTCCTTGGGCTGCAGTTGTGGAATCAGGTTCCCCAAGGAAGGGGCGTGTGGGAGGATGGGTAAACAGTCCCCCAGCAGCCCCTGGGCTGCAGAGATGCCACCCCACACAAGGTGTGCCAGTGGGGTTTGGAAGGCCTTGCCGGCTGTGTGCGGGCAACGTCCAGGGAACTGAGGGCGATTGTGAGAGCCGCACGGCAGCACGGCGGGGAGGGGAAGCCTGAGGGCCCGCTTTCCTTTCAGCCCTGGCTTGGAAAATTACATAACGGGGCCTCAGATCCACATCTGCTGAACACAAACGGAATGACCACGTCCATCTTGCTTCTCTCTCGTGGCCGTTGTGAGGGTTAAATGAGGTAATAGGTGAAAATACGAGGTTTGCCCGGCGAGTACAAATGCAGACTGTTTTTCCCACTGCTTTCTAACCGACCCAGCTGCGGGCCTGCAGTAAAATTTAAATGGCTTTGGGAGCAGACAGTGGCCCTTTGTGGAAGTGTGACGCGTTACGTGTCTCCGCAGAGCTTGGGCATTGCCCAGAGACTTGTTAAAACACAGATTGCCGGGCCTCATCCCCCACTCCGACTCAGCACAGGGCCTGGGATCCTTCATTTTCCACGCATGTGAGGGGCTGCTGAGGCCGCTGGTCCCGCGACCACACGCTGAGAGGCAGGGTCCAAAGCAGGAGATTTCCAAATACTAAAATTGCCTCTATTTGGAGGACTCAATCGCCATTTTCTCCAGGAAGCACTCAAAGCGACTCGTAAGTTAGCCTGGTGACTCGCTTGCTGCCTCAGTTCCCCCCTCTGTCTGTAGGCGTGATAAAACCTGGCTCATGGGGCTGGGGGGGATTCAACGAGGCGCCTAGTTCACTGTCAGCTCTGCATGAACATGGTCTCTTGTCCTTCCTCTTAGTAGCTTTTACTTTCACAGCCTCTTGGTGAAATAGCCAAGAGGCAGCAGGGGTTGTGTCAAAAAAGTGGAGGTTGGTGAGGTTGAGCGGTTTGCTTGGGATGGTGGAGGGGGTCTGGGGAGCCCACATCTGGGTTCAGAGTGGTGCCGTTGGGGGTGCAGAGGGGAAACTGATCAGAGAATCTCTCTGTTCATTCATGTTCCTTTGACTATTCAAGAGTTTGAAATCACTCTCCCTTTTTAAGGTAAAAAAGGGAGCATGGAGCCCTTGTGCCCGATGGGTGTAATTTTCAGCTGTGGGGGTTGGTTTGTACCACTGCAAGTTCTTTCTCACACTCCTACGTACTCATCCACACTCCCACTCACATCTGTAAACATTTTTAAAATGTGTATTTTCTTTCAAAATAAAGCCACTTCTTCAGCTTTACCAAAATGAGTTGCTGACATGGAATTCACATGTGGCAAACCTCTGTCATCCGTGTTTTACTGAGTATGGACTATTGTAAATTAAGTGAAGTCACCATTTTTTTTCTCCCCAAGTGGTTATGGAACCAGAGCTGTTCCTAAGTAAAAGATAATTATGGCTGGATCTAAAGAGGCTTCATTTAAAAAGTGTCAGTATACAATTGGGTTCTTGAAAACCATGCAGAGCAGCTAAATTCCCATGAAAATGGAGTGTTGCAGGATTGCCTGCGGTGACAGCATCCTTGGCACTGATTTATCCCATCTGCTTGGCCAACCCCATTACCCCAGGCCTCTGGTGTGAGAGGCAGCATCCACCGGGGAAAGGTTTCCTAGGGTTTCTTCATGTCTTCATTCCCCCAGCCCCCAGCCAGAGCTCAGCATGTGAAGAGCAAGAACCCCTGGGAGAATAATGATACATGCAGAATTGGACTTTGAAAAGGTGACATCAACAGGGAGTGCAGCCTTTTGATGACTTACGATAAAATCTTGCAACATCACCTTGAAGCTTGAGTCTAAATTTCAACTGCTTCTACCCCTTGTCGAACATTTAGGTTGTCTATAATTGTTCAATGCACTAATTTCGCCTGAGATTTTTACCCAGGAGTCGATTCCCAGAAGGTGGGATGATTGAGTCAAAGGGTATGAAACTTAGGCTATATTACCCAATTATTTCTAATAACTCTTTCCAACTGGGTGCTTCCCAACACCCTTCCTAGCATTGGGTATGTTCTCGTTAAGAAAAAAACCTTGGTAATCTTTTAAGTAGAGAATGGAATTATTTGATTTCCAAGAAATCAGTTTGTTTTGTTCTTCCTATAGGGGGCATTGGGGGCATGGAGGCCCGATGTGGCAATGCTACCCTGGAGCCTGCTCATGCCAGCTCCTCCCAATTCCTCCCAATGACTCTCTCATAGGCACCTTGAAATCAGCTATGATAGGAGCATTTATGCCATGAGAATCGACAGGAATATTTACACCATGAGAATAAGTGGGAGCATTCACAACAGAGGAATCGGTGGGCATGTGTGCACCAGGGGAGTTGGTAGGAGCATTCACGCCAGGAAAATCAGTGGGAGCATTCACACCAGGCGAATTGGTAGGAGCGTTCACACCAGGGGAATCAGTGGGAGTGTTCACACCATAAGGATTGGTATTCATGTGTGCACCAGGGGAATCGGTGGGAGCATTCACACCATGGGACTCAGTGGGGATGTTCACACCATGGGGCACGGCATGGAGCTCAGTGGGAGAATTCACATCATGGGACCCAGTGGGAGAGTTCACACCATGGGAATCGGCAGAGTAGTCATACCATGGAAATGGGCACATGCTATAAGCCAGGGCTCACTCCCCTGTACACACACACACACCAGAGCTGATTAACATCTGACAGCCCACCACTGCAGCCATTCAACAGTTGGTTGTAGAGGGCTTCTGGGGAGACACATAATAATAAGACAAGCCTTACAGTCTAGTAGGAGGAGAAGTAGTGCTGGTTAGTAGCAACTTACATTCTGTAACCAGGAGCTACAACTTGGCAGTGCACATAGTCCCTAAGTGAAACAGGAAACATTCCCTTCATTCTCTAGATCTGTGGGCCCCTCCCTGGGCCCCTCCTGGACTATGGGACATGGTGGAGGGACACCATGCACCCCCAATTCCTGACATCTGGTTTCTATTTCATCAGAGGCTGGAATTCATTCTCAGCAATCTACAGCATGAATGCATTTCAAAGGAAATGCTTAATTGGTCCCCAATGCTGTTTTTTTTTTTTCATCTCCCAAGAAGAAACGAGTTTTGCTACCCTGATGGATGAGAGAGGACAGGTAGAGTTTGTGAGTATGTTTGGAATTTGCAGAAGTTGTTCATTTGGAGGACTCCGTAATAAATGGTTCAAGCTGAGGTGGGGGAGGGAAGTGAGAATGGAAAAATGGATGGAAAGGGGGCATTTATTGAGGCCAGTTCTCCCCAGCAGAATTTGGGGCTTGTGGATAACCAGGGGGTGGGGTAAGGGTGGGGATTCAGGTTAAATAAAAAAAGCCCTGGGTCTCCTGAAGGAATTGGGGTCCTCTTCCCAGTTCTGGAAGACCGTTCCCAGAATCCTCTGCCTTAGAAACTTTGGCTTTGGCACAACCCAAGGAGAAGATTGGCCAACGATTCGTGAGAAAAATCGGCTGGGCTCTGAAAGTCAGACTTGGCACCTGTTGGTCCTTTCTTTCATTTCATGCCTTCATATCTGAAGCCGGTGCTGTACAAGGTGTCACATAGTTTCTATCCACCTCAAGGCACAAATCAGATGCATCGGCTACTAACAGAGCCCCTCCAAGACACCTGCCCCCTCCCTCCTTCCCTGCCTCCTGCAGCTACACCCCCTTCTTGCTTATGGGTCCCACACCTGCTCCTCCCACTGGATCCAGGTGTGTTGTAACAACAGACCCTATGAAATTGGGCTGGTGGAAGGTGTCTCAAAGGGGACCCATAGCGGATGCCTTGGGGAGTCTGAGTGGGGCTGCTTCTCGTGTGCAAGGATGGAGGGGCTCATGGAGGCTGGCAGGAGTGTCAGGGTCGTGGGAGGTGAGGTCAGGGTGAGCGGGCTGGGAGGGCAGCATGGCGAGAGTGGAGTTGATACAGGCTATGGTGGAAGGGTCCCTCCTCCAGCTGACCTCACCTCAGTCCCAGCTCATGTTCATTCTGCTCAAGCACAGCTCTGTAATGGTGCCAGCAGAGAGCGGAAAGAAGGAGACCTTGCCACCGTGAGTTCCGGAACATGCTAGAATCTTCTGGAAAGTGAGCATTTGGGGCACACCAAGCACTGCCCTTCTCTGTAGGACACTGAGTTGGTTGAATCAGTTTCCTGTAGGGAGAAACCATTCATTCATTCACTCACTCACTCATGCTTCCTCATCCCTTGAACTCAAACACTGGCCTATTCTGGAGCAGTCTCGGCCATCCCTCCTCCTGGGCCATCACTGCAAATCTGGCTGGCTGGGATGGAAAGAGCGTGGTATCAGGTCGTCGCCTGGCTCTCGGTGTGAACTTGTGACCTGTGGGTCGCATCTGCCTTCTACTTCCTGGTCGTGTGAGGGCAAAAGGCAGGACTGGGCATCTGTGGGATCATGCCAGGAGCGATGGAAGTGGCCCTCCAAGGGCAGAGGCCCCTGCTGGAGGGAGGTGCAGCGGTTCTCCATGACTGCCACAGAGTGAGATCGCCCAGGGAGCTTTCACAAAACGAAATGTCCAGCGCTGCCCCCAGAGAGACTGTCCAGCTGGTCAGAGCCAGAGTGGGCGGGGGTCCGTTTTAATTCCCCGGAGTGTCTAATGCACATCCAGGGCAGGTGCTTCCCTCAGGTTGAGAAACAGGGCATGATAGAGGAAGGTGCCCCCCATGTGCTCTTATGCCTCGGCCTCTGGCAGGACAGGCGACAGGGGAGGGAGGTCTGCCTGGCTCCAGTGGGCCAGCCAGCGCGGTGCAGGCAGGAGGGAGGCAGGGAAGGATGGGAGGGCCCCAAGCTGCAGGCTTTGCCTCAGCCATTAAAGTTTATTGTTGCTGTGGACAGTGATTGAAAAAGGCTTTTTGCAGGACTGAAATGTGAGCAATGAAAACTTGCCAGTTGATGCCGACACAGGGCACTTATCTCATAAAAATATCCTCCGTGTCAAAAGGTTTCAGTAAATGTGCCTGGAAGTATTAGCAGTCATTTCTGCCTGCCTCTTGCTCCCCAGGGGCCTGCAGCGAGGGGCTGTAAAAGGGGGCTCTTAGAAGGGAAGGAGGGAGGGAGAGAGAAGGGCAGAGGACGCTAAAGCCAGCTAGGCTTGCTGCTAGTGGGGAAGAGGGTTCACATCCTCCCAGCGGGGACCCCAGCAGTTTCAGCAAGGCCTCCCCTCAAGCATTCCCTTCTTCCCCCAGCTGCCAGCTTGCGGAGCAGCAGGGCTGCTTCCCAGAGAGTCAAGTGCGCCCGGCACCGGGCTAGGATGGAGAGGACAGAGCTGATCTCTTCAAGTGCACCCGGCGATCCTGTGAGGGCAGGAAGTGTCACATGAGGAAACGGAGGCTCAGAGAGGTTAAGGGACTTGCTCAAGGTCACACAGCTAGTACATGGGCCAGCCAGGATTTGGAAACCAAGCCCTGCTCTTTGCAGACTCCTGGCTCCAGGAATGGGTTCTTGTGCTGTTTGGGAGCCATGGAGCTGCCAGATACCCAGGCTGACCTGCCTGCCGCCCTGGGGCCACCTAGCAGCTTGGGCTGGGAAGAGGTCTCTGCTCCCAGGTGTGGGGTTGTTCAGCAGCAACACGGTTTCAAGGCAGGCTTCGGACAGAGCTAAGCACGTGGTTGGTGCTTACAGGGCAGATGCTGGATGTCTCCCTGAGGTTCTCAGGGACTGCCTGGGGAAAGATCTGTCTCCCTGTGCCTGTTAAATGTTTATCCAGGTGGTGAGAACACTTAGGACCCGCCCCCAGCCCTGCCCGGCCCCTCCTACCACCCCAGCCCTGCCCATCACACCCAGCCCCGCCCCCAGCCCTGCTCAGCCACGCCTATCACGCCCAGCCCTGCCCTTGAAGCTGTGGCTCCTCCTCTCTGTCTTTTCCAAAGCTCCACCTCCCCGCTGGCGCGGAGACCCATGAGCGCAGGGCGAGCCATACTTGCTTTCGGTGTCCCCAACTCAGAGCCTGGTCCTAGGACCCAGAAGGCACTCTCTCCACGTGGGAACAGCTTCCGTGACCCAAAGGCACAGGACTGTAAAGTAGAGAGGATTCTGGACTGGGATCCAGAGGGGACCCCCAAGGGGCTTTCAAGCCAGTGGTGCCCCTCAGGAAGATGCCCAGATGCCAATTTATACGTAAGTGTGAAGAGGGCAGTGCCTGCAGCCAGGGGCTTTTGTGTGTCCACTGTTCAGCCAGGCAGGCAGTCTAACAAGAGCAAGCAGTCAGCGTGTGGGCGGCCTCTTCCCATCAGCCAAGGGGCAGGTGGAGACCTCGGGCAGGGGGGGCTAGAAGGCCGCCCCCAGGGGAATCTTGGTGTGGATGACCCAACACGGCTGTGTGTCCATGTGGGGCCATATGATAGACCATTAAACCTGCGCCACGAGCCTCTGGGGGAGTAGGAATGGTCCACGGACAGCAGAGGGAGCACTCTGGGCTCGCCCCGTCGTCAGCGGTGATGGGGGGCCCTCGAGCCTGGCCTGGTGGCCTGTGCACCTGGCCTGGGTGGGGTTGGGGGTGGGAGCGGGGTGCCAGGACTGGGCAGGTGCTCAGCGCTTGAGTGCAAGCCAGCTGGTCCAGGGTGAGGTGTCTACCACACACTGGGAGGCACGTTCCACCTCCTCTGGTCAGCAGCTTCGTGGGGCAGCTCCTCCAGAGCCCTGTGCGTCCTTTGGAGGACGTGGCCTGCTCTGTGCTGCAGGCTTGTGCTCTAGGGATCACTCATTGTCGGTCCCTCCTGGTCCCTGGAAGGGAAAGAAGCCACGGGCCTGTGTTTAGACTCCCCACATTCCAAACGCTGGAATTTGGGAATGGGCACATCTCCCTGCTTCTGGGGAGGGAGGACTCCCCACTCAGGGCCCCTGCACCTCCCAGCATCTGGGCTGGAACCGTGGCCTGGGGGAGGCACACGTTAAGGGAACTGCTGCTGCTCCCTCCATCCCAGGCATTCTTCGGAGTGGGTGGTTTGGTTGGAGAATCTTTTTCTGCCCCGTAAGGGTAGAGGAATCCAGCACAGAGCAGTGCTGTGGGGCCGCGTGACTGGCAGGGCTGACTGTTTACAGAGGGAACTGCAGGTGGACATGGGCTGCTTCCAGGTAGTGCCAGGTTGCCCTCCTCCTCTGCCCAGAAAATGTGTCTCTGACCAAGCGGGGGCCATGGGGTGCAGGGCCACCCACAGCTTGTGCTGAAGATGGGCTCCCCCAGTCCTGCTCACCTGGGTCACCTTGGCCATTCTTTCTGGGGGAGAAATGCACCCCCCACCCTTAGGCATGGCTTAGCAATGGAGGCACCAGTGCCTACCACTCTCCCCCAAATTCCTCCTGGCATATCCTGTCCGAGCTGCTCTTCCTGGGCAGGCCACGGGGACACCACTGGAAAGTGCCTTATGGTCTTGGGAGCCCACTTGGTGCTCCCCACCAGAGTCCCAAATGTGGCCCTGCCATTCTGGACCGCTAAGCCCAGCTTCCCCGCCCCAGCTGCCCACCCTGCCCCGGCGGCCCCAGCCTCTGGTCATTTCTAGGACTTGTGTTTTGGTTTGCTAAAGCTGATGAAATGCAATATACCAAAAATGGGTTGACCCTTACAATGGGGATTTATTAACTTACAAGCTTACCATGCTTGGGACGTGAAAATGTCCAACTCAAGGCACCAACAGGCAATGCTTTCTCCCTGATGACTATTGGTGAGCTTGGGCTCCTGTTAGACAGCAAGGCACATGACGACATCTGCTGGTCCTTATGCCCCCCCCAGTTTTGTTGATTTCAGCTTCTGGTTTCAGTCACTTCCCCTTTCTGCTTCTCTGGGTTTTTTTCTGTTTCTTATCCTTTTCTAAAGGACTCCAGTAAGAGGATTGAGACCACCTAGGGCAGGCCTCAGCTGAAGTAACCTAATCAAAAGGTCCCACCCACAAGAGGACTACATCCACAGGAATGGAATAAAAGAACTTGATCTTTTCTGGGGTACATACAACTTTAAACCATCACAACTTTTCACTTGCAAAGGGCCATCTGAAAGGAAAGAGGACAAAATGCTCATAGCTTTAGGGGTGGCTGTAGCTTCTCTATGCTGTACATGCTAGGGGTGCACACAGCACTGGTGTGGCTGTACAAGAGTCTGTCCATTTTTTCCATCTGAATTTTCCTACAGGGCAGATTTTTCCTTCCAGTGGTCTTGCCCCAGCCTCAATCCCCATGGGGCATCTGGTCTACCCATCAATGGGTCTTTATTCATTCCTGGAGCTTGGGATGCTAAAACGCAGTTTGGGGTCTCTGGGTAGCCAACGGGCCTGGGGAAGGGGTCTGTCCCAGCTTCTCATCCTCATCAAGGGCTGCAATGTGATTTATGCAAATGGAGAAGGGCTGGTGGCAGGGAGTCAGGGACCATCCATCACCCCATTTCCCAGCACCCAGTCATTCATCAGTGGGGCCTCAAAGATAATACACTTTTTGTTTAAGGCAATTACTTAATCTCGACAAACTCCTGTGTTAAGCAGGGCTATTAGTGGGGTGCTTCATCAATCAGTGCAAAGCCAGGTGGGTGCTTTTCCTGAACTGCAATCACTCTTGGGGACCTGCATGGGCCCCGTGCCATCCTCGCCGCCCTAATTACATAAGCAGCATGCTAACGACGAGCACCCTGCACGTGCTGCAGGGGCCGGAGAGGGGCCCATTTTTAACTCCAGTCAGAACGTTTTCCGAGGCAGGCAGAATGATCCATGGGGGTTATTAGCAGGCACCAGGAACACAGCTGGGGGAAACAGATAACTCCCCAACTCACCGTCAACTTGGCTGACTACCTGGGCAGTGTTGAGGAGCTGCCGTGTGGAATACCCTTTCTGTTTTGGGGGGAGTCACGATCACTTGTGGGAAGACCATGGGCAAAATGGAAATACCAGGTTCGCCCTGTGTTTCTGGGATTTTCTCAGCTCTCCTTTCCAGGGCCCTGGGCCATGGCTGTCCCTCTGCACCTGTCACTCATCTGTGGCCCTGGACACTCTGAAGCCATGTCCCAGGCTGCTTGGAAGGGGACTTGGGGTGAGTGGGAAAGGACAGGGTCCTGGGCCCCCACCTTGCCCCACATTTTATTCTCATCCCCCTAGCATAACTCTCGCCACCATGCCTGGCCAGTAGGAACACACCTGGAATTTCTGTGGAGCAGTGTCATGGGTCTGCATGTGGGTGTAGGGTCTACCTCACTTCCCTGGGCCTCGGTTTCCTCATCTGTAAAATGGGATAATGACATACCTGCCTTGTCACGTTGCTGCCAAGATAAAATGGGTGCACAAATGCAGTGGGCTCAGGAGGGCGCCAGCATGGGGCAGGCAGTGTGTTTGCTGGTAGGGGCCGCCATGTTCAGGCTCTGGGGTGGGGCCCAGCTGGTGGCCTCATGTGTGATTTGCACCTGCTCTGACAGCAGACCTTTCTTTCCTGGGGCCAAGATTCATTTATACTGACTTTCGACAGCTACCAGCCATCCTTGTTATCCTTGGGGTCTGTTTTCTGGTAGTAACAAGACTCATTCATTCATTCATTCATTCACTCACTCGCTCACTCAGCCCATAGACCTCACCCCCTCCGTGCCAAGTACTGGCTGGTCCTAGACTTCGGGGAGATGCTGCAGAGGGGATGTTACCCCTGACTGGGAGGGAGGGGGCGGAAAGGTCCAGGGAGCTTTGTAGAGGC
>PVKY010014747.1:0-10460 GCA_004027775.1 Bradypus variegatus | reverse complement strand
CGCGGGCAGTGCGGGCCTGGTGGTGGCGGCGACCACCCGAAAGCCTCCTCTGTGGCTTTTGAAGCTGTGTGTTCTTCATTCAGCATTTGTGGGGTTATTTTTTGTAGTTTCCTGGAAGGTTACCCTCTTTAACACTCCTCTGCTGCCCCGGCCCTCTAACACCCTCAGCCTGTGGCCCCCAGTTGGACCCTTCCGCAGCATTTTCCGTACAGTCTTGGACCCTCCCTGCATCCCCACTGCCCCATGTGCCCACCTGTACAGCTTCCCGCACCCCCCAGAGCCAGACTCCTGGAGGCACCGCTCTCCAGAATTGCTGTCATCATCCCAGATGTCTTCCTCTCAGGACCTCCCTCCGCTCACTCCTAAGCACCCTTTCCCCTTTAGTACACCTACTCCTCGGGAGCACCGTTCCCGCGGGAGCTCCCACCCCCTACCCCCAGCAGGAGCACCCTCCCCTCAGAGAGGCCCTCTCCTGCTTTCCAAGCCTCGAATATAACTTGTAAGTTGGGTGTCCTCCGGTCCACCACCCACAACTTTGGGGGCCTTCCCTTGTGCGGGCTTTTTCAGGTAAAGCCGCCCGATGGGAAGCCGCACCCCAGGGACTTCGGTCCCCGCTGAGATGAAGTTGAGTGGCCGCATGCCCGTGACCCTGGCCGAGCTTTCCTCCCTGTGGCCTCCGGAGACTACAGACGGTCCCCGAGGGCTGGGCCCGGTCCTTAGCTGGGGCAGGGGATGCTGAAGCCTCAGCCCGGAGCCGGGCAGCGAGGGCCGCCCGCAACCCTTCCCCGCCACCGCCCCGGCCCGGGAAGCGCCTCCTCCTCAGCCAGGTGGCTCAGCTCTGCACTTCCCTCCAGGACCTGCGTCGAGAGCGAGGTCCGTGCCATGTCTGAGCTCGGGAGCCCAGAGCGGACGTCAGACGCGCAGACCCTGGACACACGGGACGACAACGCCGGCGACGGGATCCAGTCCTCGCAGCGCATGCTCAGCTTCAGCGACGCGCTGCTGTCCATTATCGCCACTGTCATGGTGCGTGGGGCTCGGGCCCCGCCCTCCCAGAGCCTCTGCCCGCCCCCAAGGGGGTGCCCCGCCCCACCCCCAGAGCCTCTGCCCAACCCCAGGGGGCCCCCTGCCCCAACCCCTGGGCCCCACCCTCCCAGAGCCTCTGCCCGCCTTCCAGGGCCCCACCCTCCAAGAGTCTCTGCCCGCCCCCATGGGGCGCCCACCCCACCCCAGGGTCCCACCCTCCCAGAGCCTCTGCCCGCCCTCCAGGGCCCCGCCCCACCCCCAGGGCCTCGACCCACCCTGGAGTGCCTTCTGCAGGGCCTCAGCCCACCTTGACTTGGGCCTGCAGCCCTCGGGTGGGGACACCCTCACCTCCTTCTGTCCCTGCAGGTCCTGCCTGTGATGCACACCGAGATCTACCCGGAGGAGGTACTTAGTGGCTCTCTGCCTCCAGCCATCCCTGAGGTCTCCCTTGGTCTCGGATCTGCCCTAGGAGGAGGCCCTGGAGGCAGGCTCCACGCTCTGCCCTGGGACGGTGACAGCTGCGCCTCTTCCCTCACCACCCGCCTGCAACCCACCCAAAAGGCCTGTGTCCGGCGGGGGTCAGCCCGGACGGCAGCAAATGCAGGCACTTCCCTGAGCAGAGCTTTCAGGGACAAGTAGGAAGGAACGGGAGAGCTAGTTTGGAATCTTGTGGCCAAAGAGGAATAAGTCCTGACTTAGGTCACAGGTTTGGGTGAGAGATGGTTCCTAGCACTGAGGGGGGCCTCGTGGATGTCCCTGGGTACACTCTGACCAAGCAGCCCTGCTGGAGTCCGGGGGTCCATTCAGACCCCAGGCAACACTGGCAGGCCGCAGAGCTCAGAGCAAGCCTATCCACTGCATCCACTCAAGGCACATTTCTTCCTGTGAAAAATGTGTGATTTTTATCACAGAGGCTGGTGTGAAATAGGGGTTTTGGAGAGTTTCCATTGATAGCCAACTTTATGGGAACTTTTCTGTTGTGTAAGATAAATCGCATCACATAGTCTCTTAGACACTGAGTGTTCTTTCAGAAGACCTCTGCACATCTGGGCGTGTGTGTGCATGAGTGTGTCCTGCATGTGTGCGCCACAGGTTGCCTTGTCCCTGGAGAGGTGGTGGCTCTGCCTCACAGGGTACTTGGGACCCAGCCCAGTCCCCTCTCCGAGCTCTGGGTGTTTGTGGGTACCGCAGGTCTGAGCCCCTGTCCTGCCCTCTGAACTGAGGCCTGCCTGGCACTGGGGGGGTCTGTAGCGGCTTCCAGTTTGGCTTGGTCATTTGTGAAAAGTGAGAACAATGGTTATCATAGGCTTGGATAAAAGGTAAATGGAAAGGCAGCATGAACTCGGGCTTTGGCAAATGAAGCCCTGGGACCAGGTGCAGCACAGCATGTGGGGGCCTGGGTCACGGCACGTGGGGGCCTGGGTCACGGCACCTGGGGGCCTGGGTCACGGCACCTGGGGGCCTGGGTCACGGCACCTGGGGGCCTGGGTCACGGAACCTGGGGGGCCTGGGACACGGCACGTGGGGGGCCTGGGACACGGCACCCGGGGGGCCTGGGTCACGGCACCGGGGGGCCTGGGTCACGGCACGTGGGGGGTGTGGGTCACGGCACCTGGGGGCCTGGGTCAGAGCTCTGGCCCCTTCCTGGGGGTCCTGGCTTCTGAGAGGCAGCTGCAGGCAGTAGCTGCTCAGGAAAGCAGTGGTCCCAGCTGGTGGAGCGTGCAGGCCCATCTGGGTGCCCCCGCTCGCCAGGGGGCTCAGGCCATCCCAGGGTGGCAGGTCAGCCGGGGGGAGGTACCTGCCTCCAAGCCGACTTCAGAACAGTGTGTTGACATGCGGTACGGGCCTGAGCCAGACACCCAGGAACTAGCACGGGATGTCCAGGTGCCTCCATCTGTAGCAAAAGGAAAGGCCATGGGACTCATCTTATTTTTCTGAAGTTAGGGTCATCTTGGGGGGATTATAACAGTTGGTTGCAAAATATTTTTTCTGTTTCTCCTAATTTCACTCACAGAAAGAGCTCTGAGCTTGGAAAGAGTCCCTTGACACTTACTGGAACCTGTTCAGAGATGTGTCATTGAGATTTGCTTAGCTGTAGAAAGAATGGAAGGCCTGACGTGTTCCCTTGGGTGCCTTCTTGTCCACAAAGAGGGTTAGTGGCTCGTTCTGATTCCATTAAAAAAAATGTCAAGCCTTTGAAAATCCAGTGATTTCACAGAAAGTAACTTGAAGTCTCGAGTAACTGAAATACTGGCTGAGTAGAAACCTACTTGTGGATACAGAACCACTGAAGACAGTAAAGCTGTTGGCATTCTCAGTTGAGCATTAGTTGATAAAGGGTGAGGCCTTCTGGGGACTTGGGAAGGCTGTGATGGGTGCCAAGCATTCCCTGGCACTGGATAGGAGGTCGGGGGCACAGGACGGGGTGCTGGGTGGGGGTGGGCCTGCTCTGTGGTTAGGAGGGCTGACGGGGACAGGAAGGCTCTGTCCGAGCAGCGTCCTGTGCTGGAGCAGGCAGTTGGGCATGGTGGCAGGACAGGGCTGTGCGGCAGCAGTGTGCCCGGCAGAGGCAGGGCACTCGAGGTGTGCCCACGGGCGCTGGCATTTGCTCGGAGTGACGGGCACCCTGGCGGAGCCTGAGTGGAGCTGGGACAGGTCGGGCCTGGGCCTTGGGGAGTGGCCGTGCCAGAGTCAGGCCACCTCTGCCTGTCTCACTGTGTCCGGATGGGCAGAGGATGCCCGGCGGGGCGGTCGCGTGGGTCGGGCCGGGGCACCTATGCCTCCCGCCCCCTTGGCTCCCTGGCAGGGATGAGGGGCAAGGCCCAGCTGCAGCCTGGCCTGATGCCATGGTCAGGGAGAAATGCCATGGCTGGATGGGCCTGGTTTCCAGAGTGTTTTGAGAAGGAAAGAAGGACAGCCATCCTTGTCCCATCCCCCGACCCTTGGATGGGAGGTTATGCACCCGAGGGGTGGGGCCGAGCTTGCTGCCCGCCAGCCTCAGGGCATCGTGAGGGGCTCACCTACCCCACTGTTCCCACAGTGCTTGCTTGCCCTTCATCATAATTTTCTCTCCTCTCTTCTGTGAATGTTTTTGGCAAGACTGTTCATGCTTTCCATATCCTAGCTTATTTCCCTAGGGTGTCCTGGAGCCACTCAGCCCCAGTCCTCCTCCCACTAAGCGCTCACTCATTTTCTAGAGTCCCCACAAAGTAGGGGGACGTGAGAGGCCTGCCTTGGCCAGTGGGAAGGAAGGCTCCAAGGGCGCGGCCAGGACAAGGGTCAGCAAGGCCCCCAGGGTGCCTGGGGTCCCTGGCTTGGGGAGGCCCAGCCCTGTCCCTTAGGTGTGTGCTTGCACCACTGCAGCGGACGCTGCTGCCTGCGCACAGGCGTTGCTTCGTCTAACAGCCACGCCATCTCATTCCAGGACTTTGACAGAAGCATGCAGAAGCTTCTAGCCACTAAAATCGCGGTGTACCTGATGACGTTCCTCATCGTGACGGTGGCATGGGCAGCGCACATACGGTAGGAGCTGTGGGGCTTCTCTGAGCCATGTCAGCCCCTGGTGCTTTGCTCACATGTGCCAGGCAGAGACCAAGCCCCAGGGCCAGAAGGGCAGTGCCCTCGCCTCCTGGCTGCATCCCCAGGGGCAACAGACCACCCTTTCCTGCCCCCACCTGTGGCTCTTTCCCTAAGCTCTGTCTCAGTTGCCAAGGCAGTGACGGGACTCGCCTGCCAAGGAGTGGGGGCCGAACAGTGGGGGTGCGACAGTTGGGGTGGATGGGACGTGACAGTGTGGCGGGGTGGCTGGATTGTGGGGGACCAGGCCGGGACAATGGTGGTGGGGGGTGCAGTGCAGGAGGTTGCTCAGGGCCCGTGTACATGTTCTCCATGGCATTAAGGGGAGCACGGAGTGGGCTGCGGTGGGCCCAGCTGTCAGTGTGGTCTCCTGCCAGCTGCTCCCCTCTCGGGGACTTGGGAGTAGCCGCACTCGCCCCTCAAGCCCAGAGGAGGACCAGGTGGGGCAGGCAAAGGGCTGGGACTGCATGTGCACATCCCGGGTCTCAGGAGGGCCAGCGTTGCCTGGTCAGCGCAGCCCCCAGTCTTGTGCAGTCGGACTGTTCTCTGTGAGGAGGAGAGTGGGGGGCAGGCCTGCAGGTGGGATACAGCTCTGGGAAGAGGGCCCCCAGAGCTGGAGGGCATTTGGCTTCATAAGGCCAAACAGAACTGCTCTGCTTGGGGAATTCTGGCGGTATAGAGAAAACCACAGTGTCTCCCTGACTTCATTATCTCAGTGTTTTTTGTATGTGTGTTGGTTTGTTTTTAATTTTATTTTTGCAGGGTAAGTTTTACGTAACAAAAATCATCTTAGCCTTTTTTTTAACATTTATTATTGTGAAATAAATACAGAAAGAACAGTTTAACAAGTAGTTATACAGCAAATTTCAAAGTATGCTATGGGTTACAGTTCCACAATTTCAGTTACTTCCCTCTAGCTATTCTAATACACTAGAAACTAAAAAAAAATTTACATAAAGATTCAGTGTTCCTAATCCTTTGTTAAATCCTGACTTCTTCGTTACTACCCTTTCTCTTGTTTGGTCACTTTCTCAATCTTCAGGGTAGTCTAGGCAGTGAGCCCTTAACCTGTTCTTATAGAAAAGGAGTGTCGACATTATGGGGAAGGGGACACATCTGGGTGATGTTCTTAAAGAGGCTGTTGTCTCTGGGTTTGGGGACTTATCTGGCATAGGAACACTCTGGAGGATTCAAGTTTCTGAAAAATAAACTTAGTGAGTGAAACTTTTGTAGTCTCAGACAGGGACCCAGGTATTCAGGACTACTGTTGGTTAGGGCTAAGCCATTTGGCATATCTAGCTGAAGCTCGTGTAAGAGAAACCTCCAGGACAGCCTCTTGACTCTTCTTTGAAATCTCCTAACCACTGAAACCTTATTTTGTCACCTTTTTTCGCCTTTTGATCAGGAAGGCATTCTCAATCCCACAATGCCAGGGCCACACTCATTCCTGGGAGTCGTGTCCCACATCGCCAGGGAGACTCACTCCCCTGGGAGTCCTGTCCCATGTAGGGGGGAGGCTGATGAATTTATTTGCAGAGTTGGGCTTAGAGAGAGAAAGGCCACATCTGAGCAACAAAAGAGGCCCTCTGGAAGTGACTCTTAGGCATAATTATGTGAAAGCTTAGTTTACCCTTTACAGCCGTAAGTTTCACAAGAGCAAGCCTCAAGATCGAGGGCTTGACTTATTAAGTAGGGGGTCCCTAGTTTCACATAGCATATATTCTGTTCAAGATAAACAGTGTTTCACATTATCTTCACTTAGTTGTACAATCATCATCACTCTTGATTTTAAACAAGTATCATAACCCCAAACACTGCAAAGCTCTTACCACCCCATAATTATTTACCCCTAGTATTAGTGTGGTACTGGTAAGGTATTCCTATTAAATATAGTCCATAATATGCAACAGGTAGTTTTCGCCATATACCACTCTGCTGCTAACTCTGTTTGAGTGTTGTACCTCAGAAGTAGATCATGCAAGCACTTATTTGTCTTTGTAGTGCTCATCTGTGAGACACATGCCTTTAAACAACACCTTTCAGTCATGTTCACCTTCAGTATAGCACTGGTATTTATTATCTCATTAACAAACTATCATCACCCCTGTCCATTCCATACCTTTAAGTTCAACCTTTGTAACAAGTCTGTGCATATTAGGTAATCGCTTCCCCTTCTCTAGCTTCTGACTATCTCTGTGTCCTCTATATTCTACATTTTAAGACACTGATTTTACTTTATCCAGGAGATTCATGTTAGTGATAACATACAATATCTCTCCTTTTGTGTCTGACTTATTTCACTCAGCATTATGTCTTCGAGGTCAGGTGTTCATGACCTCATTCCTTCTTATTGCTGCATAGTATTCCATTGTATGTATATACCACTCATCTGTTGAAGGACACTTAAGTTGTTTCCATCTTTTGGCAATTGTGAATAATGCCACTATGAACATTAGTGTGCAAATGTCTTTTCGTGTCACTGCTTTCAGATCTTCTGGGTATATACCAAGTAATGGAATTGTCGGGTCGTTGGGTAACTCCACATTTAGTTTTCTGAGGAACTGTCAAACTGTCTTCCACAATGGCTCTACCATTATGCATGCTCACCACAGTGGATAAGAGTTCCAATTTCTCTACTTCCTCTCCAGGATTTGTAGTTCCCTGTTTATTTAATGGCACCCTCTTATTGGAGTAAAGTGATATCACATTGTGGTTTTGATTTGCGTTTCCCTAATACTGAATGAAGTTTTGTATTTTCTGTTCAGAAAAATGTCTTTTCTTGTCTTTTGTCCATTTTACACTGTACATTTGTACTTTTATCGCCAAGTTATAGGGTTTCTTTATATATGCTGGATATCATTCCCTTATCAGCTATATGGTTTCCAAATATTTTCTCCCATTGAGTTGGTTGCCTGTTTATCTTTTTGACAAAGTCTTTTGAGAAATAGAAGCTTTTGATTTTGAGGAGTTCCCATTTATCTATTTTTTCTTACATTGATTGTGCTTTGGGTGTAAGGTCTAAGAAGCTTCCTCCTTTAATTAGGTCTTGAAGATGTTTCCCTATATTATCTTTTAGGAGTTTTATGGTACTGGCTCTTATATTGAGCTCTTTGATCCACTTTGAGTCGTTATAGGGTGTGAGGTAAGAGTCTCTTTCATTCTTTTGGGTATGGATGTCCAGCTCTCCCAGCCCCATTTGTTGAACAGACTGTTCTGTCCCACTTCAGTGGATTTGGGGGCCTTAACAAAAATCAGTCGACCGTAGATCTGGGGGTCTATTTCTGAACTCTCAATTCAATTCCATTGATCAGTACAATGTTCATCTTTATGCCAGTATCATGCTGTTTTCACACTGTGGCTTTATAATAGGCTTTAAAGACAGGAAGTGAAAGTCCTCCCACTTTGTTCTTTTTAGGATGTTTTTGGCTATTTGAGGCCCCTTTCCCTTCCAAATAAATTTGAAGACCAACTTTCCAAGTCTGCAGAGTAGATTGTTGGAATTTTTATTGGAATTGCATTGAATCTGTAGGTCAGTTTGAGTAGTATTGACATCTTGACATTTAGCTTTCCTATCCATGAACACAGCATATCTTTCCACCTATTTAGGTCCTTTTTTATTTCTTTTAGTAAAGTTTCATAATTTTCTGTATGGAGTTCTTTTACATCCTTCATTGTTTATTTCTAGATACTTGTTTCTTTTAGTTGGTTTGTTAATGAAATTTTTTTTATTGCCTCTTCAGTTAGGTCATTACTAGTGTATAGGAACATTACTGATTTATGTGCATTGATCTTGTATCCCGCCACTCTGCTGAATTTGTTTATTAGCTCAAGTAGCTTTGTCATTGATTTCTCAGAATTTTCCAAATATAAGGTCATATCAACTGCAAATGATACCTTTTATTTCTTTGTCTTGCCAGATTGCTCTGGCTAGAATTTCTAGCAAAATGTTGAATAATAGTGGTGACAGCAGGCATCCTTGTCTCGTTCCTGATCTTAGAGGAAGGGCTTTCAGTCTCTCACTGTTGAATACTATGCTGGCTGTTAGTTTTTCATATATGCCCCTTATTATATTGAGGAAGATTCCTTCAATTCCTACCTTTTGAGCTGTTTTTATCAAAAAACACTTTTATCGAATTTTGTCGAATGCTTTTTCAGCATCTATCAGGATGATTATTTAATTTTTCCCTTTCGATTTGTTAATGTGTTGTACTACATTGATTTTCTTATGTTGAACCACCTCTGCATGCCTGGAATGAACCCCACTTGGTCATATGTATAATTCTTTTAATGTGCCTTTGGATTTAATTTGCAAGTATTTTGTTGAGAATTTTTGCATCTATATTCATTAGGGAGATTGGCCTGTAGTTTTCCTTTCTTGTAGTACCTTTATCTGGTTTTGGTATTAGAGTGATATTAGCTTCATAGAATGAGTTAGGTAGTGTTCCTTTCTCTTCAACTTTTTGAAAGAGTTTGAGCAGGAATGGTGTCCGTTTGTTGTTGTTGTCGTTGTTTTTGTTTTTTGAATGTTTGGTAAAATTCCCCTGTGAAGTCAACTGGCCCTGGGCTTTTCTTTGTAGGTAGATTTTTGATGACTGATTGGATCTCTTTGCTTTTGATTGGTTTGTTGAGGCCTATTTCTTCTTGAGTCAGTCTAGTTTTTTCATGTGTTTCCAGGAAATTGTCCATTTACTCTAAGTTGTCTAATTTGCTAGCATACAGTTGTTCATAGTATTCTCATGACTTTTAATATTTCTTCAGGATCCATAGTAAGGACCCCTTATTTCTGATTCTGTTTATTTGGGTCTTCTCTCTTTTTGAACTTTGTCAGTGTAGCTATGGGTTTGTCAATCTTGCTGATCTTCTGATAGAATCAACTTTTGGTTTTATTTATTCCTTCTATTGTTTTTTTGTTTGTTTGTTTTATAAATCATTTATTTCTGCTTTAATCTTTATTTCTTTTCTTCTACTTGCTTTAGGGATAGTTTGCTTTTCCTTCTCTAGTGTCTTCAGTTCAGTCATGTCTTTGGTTTTAACTCCTTGTTCCTTTTTAATGTGTGCATTTAAAGCTATCAATTTGCCCCTCAGCACTGCCTTTGCTGCATCCCATAGTTTTTGATACATTGTGTTCTCATTTTCATTTCTCTCTAGATATTTACCAGTTTCTCTTAGAATTTCTTGTTTGACCCACTGGTTGTATAAGAGTGTGTTGATTAACCTCCATATATTCGTGAAAGTTCTGGTTCTTTTAGTGGTTGTTAATTTCCAGCTGCATTCTATTATGGTCAGAGAATGTGCTTTGAATAATTTTAATCTTTTTAAATTTTTTGAGACTTATTTTGTGCCCCAGCATATGATCTGTCCTGGAGAATGTTTCCATGAGTGCTAGAGAAGAATGTATATCCTGGTATTTTGGGGTTTGGGGGTGCAATGATGTATATATGTCTATTATGTCTAATTCATTTATTGGTTCTCTGTCTAATTGTTCTGTTTATAAAAAGGAGCAGTGTATTGAATTCTCCCACTACTATTGTAGAAACGTCTGTTGCTCCTTTCAGTTTTGCCAGTGTTTGCCTCCTGTACTTTCATGCTCATTGATTGGGTATATAAACATTTATGATTATTATTATTTCTTGGTGAATTGTCACTTTATTAATATATAGTGTCTTTTGTCTCTTATGGCATCTCTTTTTTTTTTATTAATAAATTTTATTTTGAAATAAGTTCAATTGTACAGGAACGTATGCTAAAACAGTACAAATCCCATACCTACAACTCCATAATACCCTGACCCCTCTCCCCCGATAACCCCAATCCATCACCTTTAAGATCCTGTCTCACCACCGTCTCTTCCCCTCCCT
>PVKY010014746.1:0-10451 GCA_004027775.1 Bradypus variegatus | reverse complement strand
CAATGGGGGGAGGAAGGGAATGGGATATTTTGAATGTTCTTTTCTATTTTAATTTTTATTTTATTTTTGGAGTAATGAAAATGTTCAAAGATTGATTGTGATCAACTATATGACAATACAGTGAACAACTGATTGTATGCTTGGAATGACTGTATGTTATGTGATTATATCTCAATAAAATTGTAAAAAAAAAATTAAAAAAAAAAACAAAAACTAATGGGTTTGATGAATATTTGATGACTCAGAACGGTTATGAGTTATTGTCAGATATCCAAAAGTTATGAAACAGTGAACACAGAAATTCTATAAAAATATACACAAAAAAAATCCTAAAAGATCTACACCAAGATATTCACCATGACCCTAAGTGGTGGCAATTCCTACTGTTCTGCTATAGATGCTCCTCGTGACCTTGAGCAAGTTACAATCATCCCTCTCGACTTCAGTTTTCTCTTTTGTGAAATGCAGATAATATCACCTACATCATGGGGTTGTTCATTCAGATCATTTCTTGGTCTCCTCCATGTGCTCGGCAATATGCTAGGTAAAGGAACTGTCCTCATGGAGATTCCATTTCAGTAGGGGAGACAGTCAATAAGCCAGCAACACATAAGTAGTAATTATAGATTGCAACCAGTGTGAGAGAAATAAGCGGGTGCAGAGACAGAGATTAATAACAGGGTCCATTTAGGGAGGTTGGGAGAGGATTGCCAGAGGAAGAGGCATCTGGGCTGAGAGCTGAAGGATGAGCCCCACAAACAGCCCAGGGAAGAGGCCCTGAGGCAGTGGGGAGAGCCCGTGCAAAGGCCCCACCTGGATGGGGCACAGAAGGCCAGAAGAGCTTCAGGAGCATATGCAGCCAGCACCAGGGAGAGAGAAGGAGAGGAGGCTGGAAAGGCCAGTGGGGTGCCCTGTATAGGGTCTTTTGTGTCACAGTGAAGACAAACTGCAATGGGAAGCCACTTCTTCTGCAAAATGGGGACAATAATAGAACCTGCCTCACAGGGAGCCTATGAGGTTTCAATAGATAATGCCAAGTAAAATGCTTAGCTCAGTGCCCAGCACAGAGTGAGCACTCAGTAAATAGAAGGGCTAATATTAATAAGGATTAGAAATGAGATGATGAGTCAGAGTGCTGAACTCACAATTTCTAAAGGGTAGACTCACTGGACTCTTTTTTTCTTGTGGAAACTCATGATGAAATCCCAAAAAGCACATTTCAAAAATATGGTGGAGAGACACCCACAGCCCAGACTGCGATGGAGGGGGGTCTCCGTGGGGCAAAAGAGCAAAGGGGAGGTGGAGTTGACATCAAGCATGGTCTGATTCTGCTGGCCGGAGCACCACCAGAAAATCCAGGCTGTGTGCCTGCAGTTTCTCCCTTAGGTGAGTCAGAGGTGGGTTTCTGTTTCCTGTAGCCATACCTGGAGGGCTGTCAGCTGCCCTATATCATCAGGAAGTGCTGCCAGCTGGTTATCGTGAAGATCAAGAACCTGCAGAAGGAAGGCAAGCGTAACATCTCTCAGTCACCAGTGAGAAAGCCCCTCAGATTTCAGGTTCCAAAGAGGCAAGAAGGAGTCATGGAGCCACCTCAGGCTTCTGGTGTTGAAACACAGAGCACAATTCCCGTCCAACTAAAACCTTGATCATTCCCAGCTCACTTTCTTTTTCAAAATATACCATTTCATTCTTTTATTTACCAAATGTTCATTTTTACTGTTAAGTAAAAAAAAGTATGCCACAAAACAATATGTATAAATATTGATATGTTAAGAAGAAAAAAACCCATAATATAAATACATATTTGCATAGAAAAAAGACTAGCAAAAGGGGCAATATAATAATGATAGTGGTTTTCCAGGGAGTGAAATTATATATGTTATATATGTTTTTCCCCCATTTTGCTTAACTGTATCTGCAAAAAAGTCTTTTATAATGAAAATGAGCAAAAAAGGCACAGGAGAAATGTATATAAGTTTTTTTTAATGTTAACTTTTTCTGACTAGGAAACTATGCTTGTTGGCAGTGTTAAGTGTTAGAGGAGCATGATGTATGCAGCCTATTCTCAAACGTTTAGAAAATAGATAGGTAGGTAGGTAGGTAGGTAGGTAGAATGAATGAATGAACGAAGGAACAAATGTGGCAAAATGCTAACAGCTGGTAAATCTGGGTACCTGGGTGGGAGATACATTGGAGTTCTGTATATTGTTTCTGTATCATCTTTGCAACTTTCCTGTGAGTTTGAAATTATTTCAAAGTAAGAAGTTTAAGAAAATAATAAAAATGCTTTTTGGACCAGAACAATAAAGAGAAATAAAAACTACCCCCAACCCTTACTAACCAGAGTTAAGCACAAAAAACACTCTGATGTCTATGCTGTCAGTCTTTTCTCTTAGTGTGTATACCCTCTCACAAGCACATGTTCATGTGGAGAAATACTGGGGTCACATCTCACATCCTGTCCTGGAGGAGCTCACAATCAGACTGGCATCTTCCCAGGTCACCAGGGTTTTCCACATTAACCACACGAGCCCTGGACGTCCCTCCTGTTCCTTCAGTATGCTTGCTGTCTATTAGTTCACTTGACAGCATGTAAGCTCCCCGAGGGCAGGACCCATGGCTAATGGCCTTTGTCACCCCACTGCCACCCCAAGCATTCAGAGGTGCTTAATAAGCCATGCTGACCACACCCCATATTGACTGTTATATAGGATGTGTCTGGCATAAACTTGGATACACTAAGGGAGTGGGGGGCTCGGCTGCCACCCTGGAACACCAAGTTTCAGGCCTGGGTAAGGTGCATAGTCCCAGATGCCTGAGAGAAGGGCCACGGTACCTTGATGGTTGCAAGACTCAGGAGGCTGCAGGATTTAGGAAGCAGGGAAGTGAGGTGGTTCGTATGGACAATCAACACCTGTGTAGAAAACAACAGAGGAAACGTTGAAGTGAAGAACAACAGGCAGAGAATGCTGAAAGGAAAGGCAGCCCACTTGGTGCAGGATGCGAAGGAGTCCTGTGGCGTCCGGAGGTTGCGTCTCTCCTCTCCCAGACACTGCAATGGTGGGATGTGGTTCAGAATATGGGCTTGCCGAACATGCACTCAGTTGACATTAAAATCTGGAATTTCAAGGGTGAAAGGGACCTTAGAGGTCTAATTCTACCTTCCATCCTGACAAGGGATTCCCTCTGCAAATGTCCTGATCTTAACTTCCCTTGGCTTCAGTGGCTTCAGGTGGGAAACAGAGAGCACTAAAGTACCTGCCTCTGAGAGCTGCCATGATGATTAAACAAGCTAAGAGACAAAAAGCATTTAGCCCAAGGCTGGCACATGGTCCAGTGCTCAATCTATGCCACCTCTTATTATCTTTATTAGGCATACAAGTGCTGCTTTAAGAATTCTAGTGGCAAGGAGCTAGCTGCTTTCTTGGGATGGAATACATTTTACCTGTCTTCATTTAGAGACTTCATTTAGAATAATCTCACCTATCTGCATTCAAACTGCAATGCTCTTCTGAAAAAATCACTCATTCCACTCTTAATCTCTCCTGGGTAATCAGAGTGAAATTAGTAGAGTTATTATTATTAACAACGAGGTCACTCATTGTTTACTATGTGGTAGGCATTAGTCACAGTGCATTTATACCTGTATCTCCTTATCTATATATCTAATTTATTTATCTAGCTAGCTATCACTCATTTAATTCTCATAATACCTCTAAGAGTAGAACTATGAATGTCTTCATTTCACAGATGAAGAAACTGGAATGTAAGAGTTTAGGGAAGTTGCCCAAGTCATGAAGCTAGTGAGGGGCAGAGCCAAGATGTGCCCTGGGCTGTCCCACCTCAAAGCCTGCTCTTCTGTGAAAACAACTGCTGCAGGCTGAAAGGGTGAAAACCAGAGAGAAGGGAGGAATTTATGCCAAGAAGACAGCTCCCAAAGGTCCCACAGGAGTTCAAATAAGCACACATGTAATAAGCACCTCTCTGAAAATGAAGACTCATCTCACCTTCTTTTGTAGAACTTTGCATGTTGCAAAAGCCCCAAATGGAATCTAAGATAAGATAAAGAAGAGTCAGTGCCTTGCTCCTGCCAGGTTTTAATTTGTTCTGCAAATGACGTACATGTGAGGCAGAGATGGGCAGGAAGTGAATAAGTACAAAATGTTGGTGTGACGAACAGTGTTAGCTCCCAGGAATGTTTCTGGTGATGTGGTTAAACCACCCTTCCAACCAGCTGGTAGGAGACTGCCCTGCCCTGTTCCACCCCACCCCACCCCACCCCCATCATAAACTCCATCCCTGCCCAGAAATTCATGGACAGAAGGGTCTCTGGTGCTTTGCAAAGGCTGGAGAATCCCAGACTCTTCCAGTACCCTAGAAATCTATGGGAACATTGTATAACAAGACTCCTTATTTCTGGAGACCACATCGAGGCCAAAGGATTATATCAATTCTTTTGGGCAAGAACAAAATCTAAGGAAGCATCTTCTGATTAGTGCTTTTGGCTTTTTAAAACCCTAGGCCCTATCTGTCTTTCCTAATGACACATGGCTCAAGGAAACAGGTCAGGTCAAATTCACAACCCAAACATTACCCTCAGTTTACCTCTGAGAGCTCACATTTAGAGACGTCAAGAATGTCATCAGCTCCAGCTTCTTTTGCCTAAGGATAAAAAGAATAAAAAAAGAAGTGTTCAAACAAAAACGCTTGCAAAGTGGACAAACTAGGCAAAGAAACATGGATTTAAGGAGCTGCAAGGGCCCACAGACACCATCTGGTTCAACTAGTCCATTTTGCAGGTAGACCAATGATCCCAGCTTTCAGACTCTGAGGTTCAGCGGGGAAGATAAACTGAACAAATAGGAGCACTTGACAGAGGACCTCATTGGTCTGGTCTGAGAACAGGAGATTCATCCTTCCAACTCGGGGGGGTGGGGGAGGGACCTGGATGGAACACGGCTTGTTTGGGCACAGAGTGGAGTCCTGTTTCATGTGCCAGAGGAAGAGATGGGGATGGAGTCAGAGGAAACCCACTTGCTCTCACCAGACACATCTGGTACTCCAGGCGTTTCCGAGCCTCCTCGCTGGGTTTCCGCTTTCGGAAGAAAAGCGGCATCCTTTCTTTTTCCCAGAGTGATCCTCAGGACACTGGAGCATAGAAGAGACAACAAGGCCTGGGAATTTCCCACAACATCCCCAACTCCCAGGAGGGGTAACACAGTAACACATAACAGGTGGATGATATGCTGGGCTGTGAGTTCCCTGAGGGCAGGCAACTCTATCTCATCCATCAATCTGTCCCGAGCCCAGTACAGCAGGTGTTCAGTACTCTGTTGCCTAAGCAACAGGCAGTGGGATGCAGTGAAAAGAGCATCTCCACAGCAGCCAGGGGACCTGCACTCTGGTCTACGTTTGCCACTGACCCACTGTGAGACCTTAAACATACCCCTTCCCCATTCTGGGCCACCATCTCTCCCTCATTTTAGATAAAGGCATTGACCTAGACACATTTTCTCAGGTCCTTTCCAGGGGTGATTTCTGAGGATACACTTGGCTGATAATCACTTCTGGGCCTGATACATCAGAGTGGTGTCAACAGAACTAACTAAAGTCAACCATGACCTTGGGGAGCTCAACTACATCATAACCAAAGAGACACCCTGAATTAAAATAAAAACTAAAAAGCAATCCTCAGGCACCTCTTCACTCTCACAGTTATTATTCCATTTGATTCTCACTGCAGCCCTGTTTATAGGTGAAGAAACCGAGGCTCATGGAGTTCAGTGATCTGGTTACACAGCCTGGGTTGTAGCAAAACCAACTAGAACCCTGGCCTTTTGAGCCCTGATCCTGTAGTTTGCCTAAATCATTGGTGCTCAAATAACCTAGCACACACTAAGTGCACTGTCCCGAACTCAGAAACAAGGAGCTCACTGCCTGCTCCAGGCCTGCACAGTATTCTGCAAACGTCAGGGATCAATAAGGGACAGTGCTGGGCCAGCAAACCATCATCAGGGTAGCTTATGATTAACAGCACAGACTCTGGATTTAAACCCCACCTCTGCCACCCCCAGCTGTGTCACCTCAGTTCACTCTGTCTAAACTGCAGTTTCCTCATCTATTAAATGAGAGCAGTAATGTTACCAACACTGGGTGCTGTGAGCATCCAATGATTTCCTAAAGCATAGTTTTTGGCACTTAGTGAACGCTCAATAATTGCTAATCACATAGCACCAATGCCATCCAACACTCATGGTCTACAGTTTAAGAAGCTAGGGAGAAAAAGGGCAGGAGATACATTTGAAGACACACACCCAGTTCTCACAGGGCTGGGTAGAGATCACAGGTCTTTGCCCACGGGGACATGGGCTGTGTGGAAAGGCAGCCAGGCCTGCAGAGCCGGCTGGTGTTGCCTGTAGGGATGGGGAATTGTCACAAACAGCTCTCCCCCAACCCTCCCCAATGACCAGCTTTAAGCCCCCTATTCTCCAATGACTTGCCCTTCCTCTCACCCCCTCCCCAACATTCAGCGCTCTCCAACTTCTCCACAATGACCACCCCTCCCCCAAAATCAGCTCTTCCCAACCTGCAACCCCAGGTCCAACCCTCTCCCATCCCTTCCCCGGCCCAGATAGGTGGGACCACACCCATCCTTCCCGGCTTGGGGAGAGGGGGGAGGGGACTGTGCCGGACCTGGCCTTGGATGGAGAAGTCCCCGACGGTCGGACCCTCCGTGGACCCGAAGCCAGGCCAATCAATCGGAGAGGTTGGTCATGGACACGGGGCCGCAGACCACTGGGCACAGGCCCCGGCGGAGCAAGAGTCCGGTCTCCTCCAAACGCAGGAGCTGGGGACAGAAACTCACAATCTTGGAAAGTCATGCAGACCAGAATGACGAAGTGTGAGACTCTTGAGAACAGCGGGCTCTCAAAATTTAAGAGTTGGACCGGATTTAGACCCGAATAAAATTCATCTTGATAACTAAAATGCACATATACAATGAAAGGGTCAGGAGGAGGCTCTGGGTAGCGCTGGAACTGGAGTCCCGGAATGGGGGTGCGGACCCCTCAGGAAAGGGGCGGGTCTCTGGGATTGGGGGACATGGATCTAGGGATGACCCTCGCAGAAAGGGAGAATAAGGAGCAAGGAGGCTCGGGATTCCTGCAGCGGCTCCTTCAGGTTTGCCTCTCCCACGGGCGACCATCCCCGAACCCTTCTCCCAGTCCCTAGCCACAGCTCACCCCGGCGCCCGGCTCTCCAGCTGTCAGCCACAGGCGCCTGCCCACAAATAACATGGCAGCCAGGGCGTCGCTGGGAGGTTGGGCGGGGACCGCGTCTCTCGCGAGAGCTGCGCTTTCCTGCCTTTATTTGGCGTGGTCTGGCTGACTTCCGGTCTTTCGGCTCGGAGGAGGCCACGGTGCAACCTTCTTCGGTCGTCCCGCATCCGGGTTCATCCGACACCAGCTGCCTCCGCCATGCCGCCCAAGTTCGACCCCAACGAAATCAAAGTCGGTGCGTGCTTTAGTTGTGACCAGGGCTGCCGGACGGAGCATCCTTCTCCACCGCGGCCCGTCGGGCCTGCGGCCCTTGCCGCGCTTGCCTTTTCATACCAGGCTTTAAAGCCGTCGCCTCTTACAGGCCTATCGTGAGCGTCCGATTCTGCGCTCGGGGCGCTGTGCTGTCCTGCCGAGTCTTTTACCCTTCTGGGTCTCACCTTCCCTATGAATGGGGAGGGAGGACGGACGGCCTCTGGCGGGTTTGCAGCCCGCACGCTTTAGGGTAAGGTTTGTCTTCAGGCTTTCTACTCTCCTGGACTGGGTTGGCTGGAGGCCGGGGGTTCCTCCATGCCGGCCCGGTTCGGGGCTCAGCAGCGGTAGCTGAATCAAGGACTGCAGTACCACGTGGCGCCCGGTGCTGCCCACGTTCAAGGCATACTGCGGCCAGCAGGGAAGCGGGGCGGGCGGCTTGCCTCGGTCCGGACCGAGACTTCCTACTGTTTCGAGAAGAGACAAAGGGTGATGGGATCAGTCCCGGAAGGATGCAGTTGGGGACTGTCTTTGCAGAGGCTCTAATCCTTTATTTCTCCCAGTGTACCTGAGGTGCACCGGTGGGGAAGTCGGTGCCACGTCTGCCCTGGCCCCCAAGATCGGCCCCCTCGGTCTGGTAAGTCATCCTCGGGGAGGGTTAAAGTCTGGCTTGTGCAAACGTGACTACTGGGGTGTCAGCATCGTTTGGTTCGTTTGTTACCCTGAGCCTCTGGAGAACAGGTACCAGAAAGGTTCTGTTTGAAAATCCAAGCTGATACCTTGAATGTGTAATTTATCCTCCATGTGGGTATAACTGCTGCAGGCTGAGGGCTGTGCCCACGGAGGTCAAGTGAGTTTTGGAGTCAGGAGTGTTTTGTGACAGCACTGTTAAGAGAGCATGGGTGAAAATCCTGGTGATTGTGTTTCCATGTTTGCTTACTAGTGTAAACCTTGTAGTTAGTAAGACTTGCTTTGGCTGGCCCCAGTTGATCACCAGCCTCATCTACCTGTTGCCCTTTTCGTTTTAAACTCGGCTTTTACATTTTAAACTCTGCCTTTGCATTTTCCTGAAAACATTTAGGCCTTTGTTCTTTGGATAGTATTCTTCTCCCCAAATACATTGCTTAACTCAGTGTATTATTTCTTGGTCCTTAGTCCTGTTGACATCCCTCCTGTTTAGGTTAGTGGTCACTGGAGTTTTTAAGTAGCAAATGCCCAGACCCCATCCTCCACACAGACTTGGTTGGTCTAATAGGAGAACCTGATACCGTTTCCCAGGTGATTCTAACATAGCCAGGGTTGAAAACCTCTCCTTTACCACATAGATCCTTATGAGGAGGTAGTTAAGTAAGGGACTTGTCCCCATTGTGACCCTGAGCCTTTCCAGCTAACAACCCTGGAAAAACTTAACCACTGTTGTCTTTAACGTGGGGATAACTTGTCTTGATTAGGTGGATTCAAACATAGTTTCCTGTGTGCTGGATAAAGATTTGGGGCATTGGCAAGTGAGAAGTACTGGATAGATCTTAAGGTTCAACATCAGGCACAGTGTGATTTTGTACCTTTATTTCTACAGTCTCCAAAAAAGGTTGGTGATGACATTGCCAAGGCAACTGGTGACTGGAAAGGTCTAAGGATTACGGTGAAACTGACCATTCAGAACAGACAGGCCCAGGTATTTATTTATACTTGGTTTGGGGAAGGGGGAAAGGGAGCAACTTTCTGGGGTCTCCTGATTTGCTGACAGAGCACTTATCACCACTGGTGAGCTGAGAGCAGTCCTGTTCAAAGCCCTAAGAGGCAGCTGTTGCAGTGGTGGAGTTAAACTCGGGTGCTCACACACACATTCCAGGAGGGAAGTGATGGAAAGACTGTACACTGCAATTACAAGTGAAAGGATAATATAATCTTTGTGGGAAGATCTTTTCAAGAGCATGGATCTCTAGATCAAAGATCAAGGTTCAACTTGTTACTTGTGTGACTTTAGGAGTCACCCAGGATGACTTGGGCTGTGAAGTATCCTGTTTGGCCTGTGGTCTGGCAGTATTGGTTGTCATCACTGGAGGTGGGTGGGACTAATATTGAGAATCTCTTCTGCAGATTGAAGTGGTACCTTCTGCCTCTGCCCTGATCATCAAAGCCCTTAAGGAACCACCCAGAGACAGGAAAAAGCAGAAAAACAGTGAGTTGCCTTTTCCTCTAATCTTTTTAGTAGTGCTTTGTGATTGTTGTGTTTTCAATGATGCAGGGAGATTTTGCCCCCTTTACTGAAACCCTGGGTTGGCATGGGGATTGGGGGGTGATTCGGTGAAAGCTGTCAGAACCAGCACACCAGCTTAGTGTCATGTTGCTCTCCCTGCCTCTGAGCTAGGTGGGATAGGTCCTACTTTATGGAAGCTTCCATGGAAGAGGGAAACCTTGGATGTGAGCATCATTGCCTGTTTGGGGCAATTAGGTGTGGGGTGAGGCAGTAATCAGGAGACTTCCCCAGCTGGGTGACACTGGATAGTTTGACTCCAGTAACTTGAGCCTGTTTTTTCTCATCTCTAAAACAAGGGTAAAATAAGTCTCTTCCATGTCAGATTAGCCAAGACTTGGTTTTGCTTGTAGCCACCCGCCACTGCACCTGACCAGTTCATTGTTGGCTGGTGCAATCCAGTGGTGAGCTGATAGTAAACCCCAGCTTAGGAAACAGGGTTGTCCTTCATGTGGATGACTCTGTGCCGAAAGCATGGGCACAGCCTGGAAATAAATGAGGGAGAACATAATGTGGTTTGCACTGGCATTGGGTTGTGACAGAGCTTTTGGTGTTTTTATTTTCTACAGTTAAGCACAGTGGAAATATCACTTTTGATGAAATTGTCAACATTGCCCGACAGATGCGGCACCGATCTTTGGCTAGAGAACTCTCTGGTAAGAGGACAA
>PVKY010014745.1:0-10450 GCA_004027775.1 Bradypus variegatus | reverse complement strand
GACTCAGCCGAATCACTCACTCGTCCCAGAATGCAGACTCCTGGATTCATCAAATGCACGTTCCCTGTGGCTTTAGCAGACCTTGTCAGGCTGGTGCTACCCTGGAGTTGACGTTCTGGGTCACTTTCTGGTTTCCGCTCAGTGTCTTTCACGGAGGTGTCTCCCTGCTCTGTCTCACCTAGCCGCCATCATCCAGGAAGCCCCTGACTCACTTCTAATAAATAAGGTAGAAGTGACAGTGTGTCACTGTGGTGGTTTGGAACTATGTATCCCTGAAAACGTGTTCTTAAACCTAATCCATTCCTGTGAGTGTGAAGCCTTGTTACTAGGACCTTTTGATGAGGCTGCTTCAGATAAGGTGTGGCCCAGGAGGGGTCTTAATCCTATTTACTGAAGGCCTTATAGAGAAGGTCAGAAAGAGAAAAAAGCCACCAAGGGAGCAGCCAGAATCTGAAAGTCAATGGAACCTGAAAGAAAAGGGAGAAGCAAGGAGAGGCTGCCATGTGCACTGTCATATGACAGAAGAGCCAAGGGCCAAGGATCACTGGCAGCTGGCCCTAGAATACCAGTCTTTGTGAAGAAAGCATCATCTTAATGAAGGCTTGATTTGGGCTTCTCCTAGCCTCAAAACCATGACCCAACAAATTTCCCATGTTTAAGCCAACCCATTGCATGGGATTTAGTTTAGCAATAAGGAAATTAATAGTCACTGTTCTGGTTTGCTAATGCTGCAATTATGCAAAATACTAGAAATAGATTGGCTTTTATAAGGGGATTTATTAGGTTACAGATTTACAGTTCTGTGGCCATAAAAGTATCCAAACTAATGCATCAACAGGAGGATACTTTTGCTGAAGAAAGACTCAAGGAGTCTGGAACACCTCTGTTAGCTGGGAAGGCACATGGCTGGTGTCTGCTTATCCTTTGCTCTTGGGTTCTGGTTTCAAAATGGCTTTCTCCCAGGACATTTCTCTCTAAGTGTCTTAGTTTCTCCCAGGCAAACTCTAGGCTAGCATCTTCAAACATCTCCAAACATCTGCTTTCAACAGCTGTCTCCAAAATGTCTCTCTCAGCTTCTCTTGGGGTGTTCTTTTTCCCTCTCTGCTATCTTGGTCAGCTCTCTTTAAAGTTATCTAATTAACTCCCACCCTAAATGGGCAGGGTCCACATCTCCAAGGAAATAATTTAATCAAATGTTTCCAACCTAATCAACACACTAATCAGTTGGCCCCCACAAGATTGCATTAAATAATATGGCTTTTGGGGGGACATAATATATCCAATCTGGCACAGTCACTTTCAAGACTAGGTGACATTGGAAAAAGACATAGCGGTTTCCTTCTCTCTCTTTTGGATCAGTCACATTGGGGGAAATTAGCTGCCATGTTGTGAGAACACTCAAGCAGCTCATAGAGAGACCCATATGGTAAGAACCAGAGATGTCTTTTCAACAGCCAAAGATCAAGTTATTTGTGTGAGCCATCTTGGAAATGGTCCCTTCAGCCTGAGCTCCATCTCTAGCCTTTCAGTGACTGCAACCCCTGATGAAGGCAACCACATGAGTGACACTAAGCCAGAACCATCCAGCTAAGCCGCTCCCAGATTCCTGACTCACAGAACTTGTGAGGTAATAAATGTTTGTTTTTTCAAGCCAGTAAATGATTTTCAACCTAGAGTTCTATATCTGTACAAACTATCAATCAAGTGTGTGAGTAGAATAAAGCCATTCTTGATAATGCATTTTTAGAAAGCTACTGGAGGAAAAGTTCTGGAAAAGGAAGGGAATAAGCCAAAAAGAAGATACCAGATCTAGGTAACAGGGAATCTAGTCTTAGATAGAGGCAGAGGCAAATACTAGGACAACAGCTATGCACCAGGCTTAGAGAGTAGACAGACTAGACTGGGGTAGAAGAGGGGCAGTTTGGAAAAAATTGGACCTAATAGATTATTTGTGTTTGAGTGATTGGAAAAAATATCACAGGGCATTTGACAGCCCTGCTGAATTACTTCAGGAAAAAGTAACAAAAGGTACATGGAGAATCAAGCAAATGAAAAAATGGTGGCAATTTTTAACCCTAGGAATAAAGAAAAAGTTGAACAAGAAAGGAAATGTAATCATAGTGACATTTCTTGGCTTAGAAGTAAACAATTTTACAATAGTTATAAGATTATAATACTACTGATTTAACCTTGTATTAGTTTTCTATTGCTGCAAAACAAATTATCACCAATTTAGGAGCTTAAATAATCCATTTATTATTTCATAGTTCCATATAAAGAAACAATCATAGGAGTGATATCCCATCATTTTCACAGGTTCCACCCACACTCAAAAGGGAGGAGATGGTACAAGGATGAAGATCACTGGGGATCAACTCAGAATTCTACCTACCATAAACCTAAAACTGTGATATAACTATGCGGGGAAATTAGGGAGGAAGAGAAATTGGGGAAGGCGGAGTGCTGGGTGTGGTATAAGAAAGTGAAATACTCAACTGCCATAGTAGGAGGGCAATGTATAATGACAAAAAATGAATAAATCAGTAAATAGGATATAAACACGTTGTTTAGAAATAAGAAGGTAAGAACTATAAGAAATAGCTAAAATAGTTGAAAATGATTGCCTCTGGAGACTGGAGGCAAGAGGGTTAGAACAGCAGCCTCTTATTTTTTTATTATAAGCCTTTTAGCACTATTGTATCCTTCAACTATGTGAAATACAATTTTGAAAAAGAAAAAAGGTATCTTTTATATATTTCTGTTATATTAGATGTGGGTAAGACAACTGGAAAAGATTTGGGGAAAATTATAAAAATCATTAAAAAATCAGATTGCTTTGCAAATGTCTCATTCCACTTTAAACCAAACTGGAAATTGTAGATGATGCATTGAGGGGAAATAAAGGACAAGGCACTCATAAATAGACACATTTTCAAAGAAAAGGAATTGGCAGTACATAAAAAAATTATAGATTTATTCATACAAAAGATAGAAATAAAATGTATATGTATCTTTTCATGATTCCCAAATTTATAATTTACTCTTTTAAAATTAACTGACCAGAGGAACCAAAGATGGCACCTAGGTGAGACAGGGCAAAAAAACACCTTCATGAAAAACACTAGATAAAAACCAGAAAGTGACCCAGAACACCAGTTCCAGCTATGCACCAGCCAGACAAGGTCTGCTAAATCAACAGGGACTGTGCATTTGGTGAAACTGGGAGTCTGCATTCTGAAATGAGTGAGTGGGCCAGCTGAAAGTCCCATGGCCGTGCTGTGGTGTGGGGAAACCATGGGTTGGTGTTTGGAGACGGACTAGTTCTTTAAAAAAAAAAACAAAAAAACCCCGGGAGCGGCTGTGGTTATGACGGTGAGAATTGCGCAGTGAAGCACGGCAGGAGCAGGCTGGGCCAAGTCTTGGTGTCTGGCATGGAGGATAGCCCGCTGCTGATTGACCCTGGGCCAGGGGGGTAGAGGGAGCCAAAAAGAGAAAGAAACAGCGCCCCTTGCAGCCATCTTCCCGGCGGGCTGGAAACGCTCCTGCCTGGGCTGTAGCTAAAGGCCAGAGCTGGGCCAAGGGTCCCAGTGTGACAGGGAGTGATTCCCAAAGCACCATGCACATGCCACAATATCGGCCGTGGTCAGCGGACTTCAGTGCACCCACAGCTAATGTCCCAGAGCTGGGAAGGTGGAGCTGTGCGAAAAGGGGGAAATTAACATCTCCCATTCAACCATCTTTAAAGCAGGCTGGGCACGCCCCTGCATGGCCCAGCAGCCCAGGGCTTCCCTGGAGGCCAGCGTGCACTTGTGACGTGGCACAACCTTTCCTCAGCAGAGGTCCTGGAAGAGCACGGCTGAGAAGAGGGGCCTGCTCAGAAATCCCAGGGACCCTACGCCAAAAACCTTGCGGGGTTTGACTATTAAAGCTGCCCTGCCTCCCTAACCACCCAGATATATGCCCCACATTCAGGGCAGAGAGCACCAACAACACACCCAAACTTAGTGCACCAATTGAACCCCACAAGAATCAGATCCCCACACACCACAAAGACAAAGCTGAGAAGAACTGATTTGAGGGGAACAGGTGACTCGCAGACGCCATCTGCTGGTTAGTTAGAGAAAGTGTACACCACCAAGCTGTAGATCTGACAAACTAGAGATCGGTATTCTTTATATCCTGAAAGAACCCTACAAGTAAAGCAAATGCCAAGAGGCCAAAAACAACAGAAAATCTTAAAGCATATCATAAAACCAGACGATATGGAGAACCCCAAACCAAACACCCAAATCAAAAGATCAGAAGAGACACAGTACTTGGCACAATTAATCAAAGAACTACAGACAAATAACCAGAGTATGGCACAGGATATAAAGGATATGAAGAAGAGCATGGCACAGGATATAAAGAACATAAAGAAGACCCTATAAGAGCATAAAGAAGAAATTGCTAGAGTAAATAAAAAAAAGAAGGTCTTATGGAAATAAGAGAAACTGCTGGCCAAATTAAAAAGACTCTAGATACTCATAATACAATGTTAGAAGGAGTTGAACAATGACTCAGTGTCCTTGAGGACCACAGAACGGAACATGAAAGAACAAAAGAAAGAATGGAGAAAAAAATTGAAAAAATTGAATTGGATCTCAGGGATACGATAGATAAAATAAAACATCCAAATTTAAGACTCACTGGTGTCCCAGAAGGGGAAGAGAAGGGTAAAGGTCTAGAAAGAGTATTCAAAGAAATTGTTGGGGAAAACTTCCCCAACCTTCTACACAATATAAATACACAAAGCATAAATGCCCAGCGAACTCCAAATAGAATAAATCCAAATAAACCCACTCCAAGACATATTCTGATCAGACTGTCAAATATTGAAGAGAAGGAGCAAGTTCTGAAAGCAGCAAGAGAAAAGCAATTCACCACATACAAAGGAAGCAACATAAGACTAAGTTGTGACTACTCAGCAGCCACCATGGAGGTGAGAAGGCAGTGGCATGATATATTTAAAATTCTGAGAGAGAAAAATTTCCAACCAATACTTTATCCAGCAAAACTCTCCTTCAAATTTGAGGGACAGCTTAAATTTTTCACAGACAAATGCTGAGAGATTTTGCTAATAAAAGACCTTCCCTACTTCAGATACTAAAGGAGCCCTACTGACAGAGAAACAAAGAAAGGAGAGAGCGATATGGAGAAATTTAACAGACATATATAGAACATTACATCCCAAATCACCAGGACACACATTCTTCTCTAGTGATCACAGATCTTTCTCCAGAATAGACCACAGGCTGGGACATAAAACAAGCCTCAATAAATTAAAAAAAATTGAATTTATTCAAAGCACATTCCCTGACCACAATGGAATACAAATAGAAGTCAATAACCATCAGAGACTTAGAAAATTCACAAACACCTGGAAGGTAAAAATTAGGGGGAGATGAAAACATTCCCGGATAATCATAAGCTGAGGGACTTCATCATCAGTAGATCAGTCCTATGAGAAAGGGTAAAGGGAATTGAGCAGGCTGAAAGGAAGGGACACTAAACAATTGACTGAAGCCACATGAAGAAATAAAGATTTCCAGTAAAGATCACATGGTAAATATAAATACCAATATTACTGTATTTTTGATTTGCAACTCCACTATTTACTTCCTGCAGGATCTAAAATACATAAACTGTAATGATAAATCAGTGGTTTTGGACTCAATGTAAAATATGTAATTTTTGACAAGAACTGCATAAAGGCGGGGGAATGGAGGAGTATAGGAACATGGTTTACATGTCCTATTGAAGTTAAGTTGGTATCAAAGAAAAACAAGATTGTTATAGATTTAGGAGGTTAAATTTAAGCTCCACAGTAAATACAAAGAAAGCATCAGAGAATATGACCACAGATATGAAAAGTAGAGTATGGGTTATGAGAAGTGGGGGAAGGGGCAATGGGGAGTTAAGAAATGAGTGTAGGGTTTCTGTTTGGGGTGAAGGGAAATTTCCTAGTAATGGATGGTGGGAAGATGATAGCATTGCAACATTCTAAAGGTGATTAATCCCACTAATGGAATGCTAGGGAGGGGGTGGAATGGGAAGATTTAGTCTGTATACATGTTTCCACAATTGAAAAAAAAAAAGAGAGAAAAAGACAGTCTAAATAGATAATGACAATTAAATGCCAAGGATGATCCTGGATGGGATCTGAGGATGGAGGAGAGGAGGCTCAAAGGAACACAGTTGGGACATAATAAAAATAAAAAGGAAATATAGAATATAAGCTTTGTATCAATGTTGAATTTCTTAACTTCTGAGCTGTGCTTAGTGAGACCGTATAAAAGAATGTTCTTGTTCATGGGAATTGTATATTTGAATTATATTGTTTGTTCAAGGATGTGTGCAGCTTGCTCTCATTATGTTCAGAAGACAGAGCAACAGATGATGGATGATAGGGAGGGAAGGAAGGAAAGAAATAGTGGTGTGACAGGATGTTAAAGTTGATGGATTGGGGTATTGGGGGAGGGGGTTCAGGGTATGCTGGAGTTCTGTGTATGGGTTTTGTATTGTTTTTGCAAGTGTTCCTGTAAGTTTGAATTTATTTCAAAATAAAATAAAAATAAAAAAATTAACTGACCAACTATTAGTCTATGATAAGAGGGATTCTACTGTAATTAATTATATTCAACTTTCATCATATAATATTTATTAATTGATCTAAGCTTGCTAACTTAATGGCTGGTGCCAGGTTTATACCAGAGATCTGTAGGGGATGGTTAGGAGTTTATGGATGTTGATTAGGTGAGCCACACCCCAGGGTTAGGTGGGCCACATTTAACTCAAGATGCTAAGGATTTTGGAAGGGTGGGTAAATGGCAACTGATTGCCATGTCAAATGGTGATTTCACTGAATTCTTGTCCCAGCAGAAATGAAACTTCCTAGTTTTCTTTGGAGGAATAAGATGTTTGGAATAAGATAGTATTTTTTTCCCAGATAATTCCAGCAAAACTACATTTTAAACACAGAAAACAAATCAAACTATTATTTTGGTATCTGCATATAGCAGTTGGGCCATATAATGATAATTTTGTCATGTATGTGAATGTGTATGTTGAGAGAGAGAGAGAGAGAGAGAGAGAGAGAGAGAGAGAGAGAGAGAGAGAGAGAGAGAGAGAGAGAGAGAGATCAGAAAGAAGCTATCCCTTTCTTGTGGAATACTCCTCTGAAGTTGTAGAATGCTGTAGCTCTTGAGAATTTGCCCAGGGGCTATGGGAGAAGGATGCAAGGTTCCATTCTGCCTGGAATACTCCATTTAGAAATTCTCAAGGCAACAACTTTGGCCATTAGTAGAGTAAAAAGTTCCTGTTTGGCTGCAGTGAATGGTCGACTCCAGGCAATCTAGAAAACCATCTGGTGGGGGAAAGTGATTAATTCTATGTGAAAGATCACATGAAGTTTCAACTCAGGGTTCTGGCATTAGAAATTTTCCTCGAAAAGCTATCAATCATCTGTACAGTCACCTGCTCACAGCAAGACTTGTGTCATTTGTCCACATCGATAAAGTATTTAAGAGTATAATAATAATAATAATCTGGAATCAAATTCTGGCTCCATTGCTGTAAGACTGGGCAAATAATTTAACCTCTTGGAGCCTCAGTGTCCTTATTGGTAAAAGGGAATAGTAATACCTATCTCACAGGACTGTTGAGAGGATTAAATGGAATCAAGCATGTAAAATGCTTAGCACAGTGCCTGGCACACAGAATACACCCAGTAAATAGTTGTTTATTTTGAAGTGCTTGAGCCAACAAAATTAGGGGTAAATTAGAGGTTAGCAAGTGAAGCCCTGTCTAAATCTTGAAAGGCAACTAGAGAGAGTAAATTGGGGGAGGACCCTCCCTTTTAGAAAGTGGGCAGGGGACTAGGGGTGGCAAATTTGAGGTTCAGTATTCCCTCTAACCTTACATTCTAGACAAGCAGTTTGGCCAAGCTGCTTGCCTCTGACACCCTGCCACTGGAAAGAGAAAACATGGGTAAGGAGATCAGGGTACCTCCCTATCACCCCTTAGGGGCCTCTGGTTTTAATAAGGTGAAGCCTTCCTTGCTGCCTCTATTCTCCAAGAAATTAATTATAAATGAGACCTAGGCCTCTTCAGATTGATACCAAGTCTTGTTTACCAGTGCTTAAGTAGCTAACTAGGTAGGAAAATTCCAGGCAGCGTGCTTGGTTCACTCATGGAGAGGGAGTCCATCTAATTGGAGCAGGTATGGCTGGTGCAGCCAGAAGAAGCCTACTCTTGGCCTGGGAAAAGGGAAATTTGTGGGTTATGTTTGCAACTATTCTCAAAGATTGTGTTTCTCTGAGAGCAAGTGGAGAAGAGCTCCTCCTACACACCTGGAGAAAAGAATAGTCTCATGGCATAATGTTGTTCCCAGGTGGCGTAGGGTCAAGGGGAGAGAGTTGGTATAGAGTTATTAAGGGACTTCTATGGTATAGCAGTGGAAACCTTTGTACAAATATTACCTGGGAGCTGGATATGTAAAACAGAGCTTCTTTGATGGAATTGGAAAGGGGACACAGTGCCCAATGGAGCCCTATTCAAGACCAGTCCTTCACAATCTATTCTTTTTTTTATTCTGAAATAAATTCAAAGTTATAGGAACAGCTGCAAAAACAATACAAACCCCATACACAGAACTCCAGCACACCCTGACCCCCCTCCCCTGATACCCCAACCCACCAACTTTAACATGCTGTCACAATGCTATTTCTTTCCCTCCCTATCTGTCATCCATCATCTATTGCTTTGTCTTCTGAACATATGAGAGCAAGTTGCACACATCCTTGAACAAACACTATAATTCACATATACACTTCCCATGAACAAGAACATTCTTTTATGCAATCCCTTAAGTACAGCTAAGAAGTACAAGAGATTCAACATTGATACAAAGCTTACATTCTATATTTCCTTTTCCTTATGTCTCAACTGTGTCTCTTTGAGCCTCCTCTCCTCCACCCTCAGATCCCATCCAGGGTCATCCTTGGCATTCAGGTGTCATCTATTTGGACTTTTTTTTTCTCAATTATGGAAACACATATACAGCCTAAGTCTTCCCATTCCACCCCCTCCCTAGCATTCCATTAGTGAGATGATTCATATTTAGAATGTTGTAATGCTATCTCTTTCCCACTATCCATTACTAGAAATTTCCCTTCACCTCAAACAGCAACCCTACACTCATTTCTTAACTCCCCATGGCCCCTTCCCCCATTTCTCTTAACCCATACTCTACTTTTCATCTCTATGGTCATATTCTCTGATAATTTCTTTGTGTTTACTGTGGGGCTTAAATTTAACCTCTTAAATCCATAACAATCTTGTTTTTCTTTGATACCAACTTAACTTCAATATGACACATAAACTATGTTCCTGTACTCCTCCATTCCCCCACCCTTATATAGTTCTTGTCAAAAATTACATATTTTACATTGAGTTCAAAACCACTGATTTGTCATTAGAGTTTGTGTATTTTATATCATGTAGAAAGTAAATAGTGGAGTTACAATTCAAAAATTATTGACTTCTATTTGTATTCCATTGTGGTCAGAGAATGTGCTTTGAATATCTTCAATATTTTTTTAATTTATTGAGGCTTGTTTTATGTCCTGGCATATGGTCCATTCTGGAGAAAGATCCATGATCACCAGAGAAAAATGAGTGACCTGGTAAATTGGGATGTAAGGTTCTATATATGTCTGTTAAAATTCTCTATATCTCTTTCTCCTTTCTTTGTTTCTCTGTTGGTAGGACTCCCTTTAGTATCTGAAGTAGGGCAGGTCTTTTATTGGCAAACTCTCTCAGCATTTGTTTGTCTGTGAAAAATTTAAGCTCTCCCTCAAATTTGAAGGAGAATTTTGCTGGATAAAGCATTCTTGGTTGGAAAATTTTCTCTCTGAGAATTTTAAATATGTCATGCCACTACTTTCTCACCTCCATGGTGGCTGCTGAGTAGTCACAACTTAGTCTTATGTTGCTTCCTTTGTATGTGGTGAATTGCTTTTCTCTTGCTGCTTTCAGAACTTGCTCCTTCTCTTCAATATTTGACAGTCTGATCAGAATATGTCTTGGAGTGGGTTTATTTCGATTTATTCTATTTGAAGTTCGCTGGGCATTTATGCTTTGTGTATTTATATTGTGTAGAAGGTTGGGGAAGTTTTCCCCAACAATTTCTTTGAATACTCTTTCTAGACCTTTACCCTTCTCTTCCCCTTCTGGGACACCAATGAGTCTTAAGTTTGGACATTTTATTTTATCTATCATATCTCTGAGATCCGTTTCATTTTTTTTATTTTTTTCTCCATTTTGTTCTTTCATTTTCTGTTCTGTGGACTTCTAGGACACTGAGTCATTGTTCAACTCCCTCTAATCTTGTATTATGAGTATCCAGAGT
>PVKY010014744.1:0-10452 GCA_004027775.1 Bradypus variegatus | reverse complement strand
GGGGACTCGGCGGAATCACTCACTCGTCCCAGAATGTAGACTCCTGGTTACATCAAATGCAGATTCCCTGTGGTTTTAGCTGACCTTGTCTGGCTGGTGCTACCCTGGAGTTGACGTTCTGGGTCACTTTCTGGTTTCCGCTCAGTGTTTTTCACGGAGGCGTCTCCCTGCTCTGTCTCACCTAGCCGCCATCTCCCCGCAGCTTGACTTTTGGGGGAGCCCCAGGCACTTTTGTTTCATGGGGCCCCCCCTCCATTATTTATTTATTTATTACAAGCAAATAAATTAGATTGTATTTTCTACTGCATTGGTTTAAAGATACAGGCTGGATTCATTACTGTGTAGTCATTGTTATTATGATGTTCATTTTTTCTTCTGACTTTAGAAGAAATTAAAATTAAAACATTTCTGTGGGGCCTCGACATCCTGTCTACCAGGCCCTGGCTCTCCCTGCATGACCGACATCCGGGAAAGTCTTGCAGGAAAAGTCTGGCAGAGCCAGCTTTTAACCTCAGCTCTTGTATTACTGTGTGACCTTGGGCTGCATATTTCACCGCCTTGAACTTCCGCTCCCTCATCTGAAAAAAAAGGGGATGATCATCATAACTTGGAAAGGTTGAGCAGATTTTTTTTTTTTTTTTTGGAAACGCACATAAATGCGCCCAGCATAGTGTGTGGTGTGTTCACAGCCAGTAAATGTCAGCTCTCCTCCCCTGCCACGCAGATCAGTGCGGGGGGCGGGGGTGTCTGTGGGTGGGACCAAGAGCTTCTCCCTCCCCCGTGGCCCCACCCCCCACCCAGCTGATTCTCAGGCACATCTGCAGGTGGAGGGCTTTATATATAATCCATCATTTAAAGAAACCTGAGTAATGAAATGAATGATTCTTTTGTATTTGTAACTCGGAATAATTAGGCAACGTTCCTCTGCATGGGTGTTAGAATGTCGGTTTGTGACAGAAAGGAATGGTGATGCCCACAGGGGATGAGCAGTCTCAGGAGGACCCCCGGGGAAGTTCCTCATGCAGAGAGCAAGATCAGCTCCTCTCGAGCCCTGTGGAATGACCACTGAGGAGGATAAATTTAAATCCCATATGTGTTTGGGGTGAGGCGTCACCGGGGCGTAGAAGAGACCTTTGGGTCGGCTGTCTCGGAGAGAGTTGATCAACACTTTATAAATGGGTTCCTGGGGAAGTTCACAGAACTCTGAGGAGATGCAGAGACCTTTGGAACTTGTGTGGCCACATTCCTCATTTTATGGATGAGCAGAGAGAAGTTAAGGGAATCCCAAAGGTCACTCACTCAGAGTGCCAGAGTTCTTCCTTCCCATCCCTCTGCTGCCTGGGAATCTCAGAGAGAATTCTGTGCCCCAGTCTGGAACTTTTGTAGATACAGATGTGGAGAGGTAGATGGAAGGAAGACCTTCAGATCCATGATTCTCTACCCCTGTTCACACTGTAAATTTGGAACGTGCAGTACATTGTGCTGAGCAGTAAATCCAGGGATGTCCACTGTTTACCAGAAATAGATGCTGCCTTCTCCTCCCATACCCTTCCCAGATATCCAGGGTTGTAAGAAGGAAATGTAGAATCGTGGAAGAAGCCCACAGGTAAGATCAGGTGGCACCATGTTCAGTTCCCAGCTGAGCCATCCTGTCTGTGTGACCTCAGGCAAGTTAAAACCTCTCTGGATCCCCACTTTGTCATGTGTAAAATGAGGGTTATAATGTGCATTTATTCCACAAATAAATGTGAGTGCCTACTAAGTGCTAGTTCCTGTTGAAAGGATGGAGTTGAGAGACCATGTATGGTACTGCCATTCCCAAACATGGCACCAGTACGCCCTCACCTTGTGTTAGCTGCTACTGCTATCCCCATTGTCATCGTTAGTTTATTTTCATCACCATCATTTTCATTATTTTTGTTCTCTTTTGCTCTTAAGAGGGGAAGAGGCTTGAATGGGTTGGGCAGGAAGGCCTTCTCCTCAAGAACTCGTTGCCCTAGCAGGGGGTAATGCACATGTATGTGGAATGACAGATGAAGAGAAGGCACACACTAGAGGTACAAAGGCTGGAAGTCTTTCTGGGTTGTGGCACTCAGGGCAGGCTTCCGGAACACACAAGACCAGAGGGCTGGGACCTGGGCAGGATTTGGCAGAATAGAAGAGGAAGAGAACAGTGGTCTGGACTTAGAGAAAACGAAAGAACAATGTGAGGGACAGTGGATTTGAAAAATAAGAATTGGTTAACATGTTTGTCAATTGGTTTTCCTCTTCAGCCATCTGAGAAAGTCAATATAATCCAGTAGTAAATGTGATAAAATCTGGCAGAACTTGTCAGTGAGATTAGAGTAAAGGATGTAGCCAAATCTTGGGGTGGGGGATGATTGCTCAAAGTTGGATAAAACCTCAAATGATCCTTAGATGCACTCCAATTTTGGAAAGGAGGCAGGAGAAAGACAAATCCTCTCCTTTGAGAATGTCAGGAGAGAGCAAGGAATTCATGTAACAGGATGGGCGGAAAAAAAACTAAAACGGTGATTTGGGGAAAAATTAGAAGGGCTGAAGGAATTGGGTCTTCATTTAGTGCTATGCAATAGGATCAGTCTAAGGACGCCTGATGCAGGAGATTTTAATGTGATCAGCCCCTAATTTATCTATCCAGCAAATTTGGGTATTTAATATTTTCTTAAAGGGAGTCACTCTGGTATTCACTTATCAGTGTATTATCTAGAGACCCTACTGTTTGTTGTTTCTCATCTGCTGTTGACAGTATAGAAGGAATTTTCTTCTGAGTCTTTTTCAGATGAGTAGGCATGCCAAGAGAGATTAATCTGCTCATGAATGACTACATCATGAATTATTAAAGAGGCTTCAAGCCATTTCCACTAAGGTTTTGTTCAGTCTGGCTCCAAAATGACTTAAGTATCACTGCCTGTCTTTCGTGAAACATTGTTACCATATTCTCACCTGGAGTTTTACTTATTTCATACCTCTCTTTGTGCCAGCAGGCTTGCCTTTCACTTTTGGTATCTTTGATTTTATGATGTTTAATGCCTTAGGGTAGTGATCTTAAATGAAATTTCTCCTTGGCTGCCAGGGAATTTCAGATGTTTGAAAACCTGTATCACAAAGTTAATATTTGGCTTTTTGAAAAACCAAGTCTTTAGTGATGTCCATTATAATGTAATTATTTCAACATTATTCTAACTTTTAATCATTATTAAAAACTCACCAATATATGATTTTTTAAAAAGTACAAAAATCATCTGTAGTATTCCATTGAGAACTTTCTGAGACATTTTTAGGTAAATTGGAATTTTAGGTCATCAAATGAAACATTAAATAGTCTAAGAGAACTTGATATTCCAAAAGAAAATTTTATGTGTGCGTGTTATCACACAGACATGCGCACACGTACATGTATATACATATATATTCTGTATAATGTAAACATTGTAATGTGATTATAGCTATATTCATATGTAATTGATCCATCTTTTAAGATTAAATTCCTTAAACTATCTTATTTTAAATTAGCATATATTGATAAAGGTGTTTTTAAAAATCACAACTACTAGAAACATTTCTTAAAGGGTCACACAAGTACTAACTATAAAGAAAAAAATATATACTACATTAAAATAAGGAACTTTTTTTCATCAAAAAAATGCCACTAAGAGAGTGAAAAGGCACAGAGTGGGAAAAGATATTTACACTTCCCAGACCCTACAAAGGATTTATATCCAAGATGTATTAAAAATAAAAAGTTAAATCTGCTATAAATCAACAAGAAAAATCCAGAAATCCAATAAAAGAATGGACAAAAGTCTTGAACAGGAACTTTACAAACAAAAGAGGATAGCCAAACAACAAATGAACGTATGAAAAGAAGTTCAATCTCATAAGTTATCAAGGAAATGCAAATTAAGATCACAATGAGCCACCATCACATACCTTCCAGAATGACTAAAATTAAAAAAACTGACCCTACCAAGTGTGAGAGATGTGAAGAAACTAGAACTCAGGCTTGCTGGTGGGATAACATGGGTAAGGCTGAACACGTCTGTGACCCAGCAACCCCTCTCCTGGTACACACACAAATGAAATGACATGTGCAAGGGAAATGTACAAGCATGTTCAGTAACAGGATATTCTAGATCAGGGGTCAACAAACTATGGCCCACAGATGTTTTTGTTAACCCACAAGCAAAAAAAAAAAAATGGTTTCTACATTTTTAATAGGTTTTAAAAAAAAAAAAAAAAAGAGAAAAGCAAGTGACACAGACCGTTTGTGGCCTGAAAGCTCTAAAACATTTACTCTCTGGCCTTTATAAAAATGTTTGCTGACCCTTGTTCTAGATGAAAAATTGGAAGCAATCCATATGTCCATCAACAACAAAATGGATAAAGGAATTGTAGTGTGTTTATACAATGAAGTTTTATACAGAAATGGGAATGAACAAACTACTGCTGCGTGCGACAACATGGTTGAATTTAACTAACGTGAATGCTAAGGACAAGAAGCCAGTCACACAAAAGTACATATTGTGTGAGTGAGTTTGTTTATATAAAGTTCGAAAATAGGCAAAATTACACTATGATGTTAGATGTCAGAACGGTTGCCTTTGAGCTTGTGGGGTTCTGATAATATTCTATTTCTGGATCTGGTTGATGGTTACTACTACAGTCACTTTGTGAAACTTCATTGAGATGTATGTATAAATTTCTGAAGTTGTTATACTTTAACGTAGAATAACTATACATGAGAAAAAAAGGATCTGCCCCAATGATAGAACTACACCAACCCAGAGTGCCTTTTCTTCATCCCTAGAAAACCGTCTACTGATAGCATTCTCACTATTGTTTATTGCATTATCAACCTCAGTTACGTGTTACTTAAATCAAGCATACAAAGGCCCCTTATCAATCGGGACATGGAAAAAACTGCATTTTTTTCATAGTCTGGCATTGATGTCCTCAACCTGCAGGAGACCTTGGTGGTTGAGCTTGGAGAGCTCAGTGCTTTGAGCATGTTTGTCGCCATGAACGTGGATGTAAATGTAAAGAGTTTATGACTACACGTGGTTTGTAAGGTTCCTTTCGAACCATTGAAAGCCATGTTTTTTTTTACCCTTTGTCTTCAAGGGGGTATACCCCGTCTAGAATCTGTTGAAGAATATAACGAGCTGATGGTGCGGAACGGGGACCCCCGGGACAGGATGTTGGAGGTCCCCCGAGACGGCCGAAAGCACTCCCTTCCCCAGCTGCTGGACTCGGCTGGAGCCACGCAGGTCAGTCCAGCCCCGTGGAGCCTCCTGTTCTTCTCAGCCACAGATGCTTGGTGTTGTGGGTTGAATTGTGTCCCCCACAAAGATATGTGGAAGTCCTCACCCCAGTACCCCAGATGAGACCTTATTTGGAAATAGGGTCATTGCAGATGGAATTAGTCCAGCTGAGATGAGGTCTTACTAAGTGGGGCAGGCACTTGGTCTCACATGACTGGCATTCTTATAAGAAGAGACATGGAGAAAAGACAACCATGTGACAATGGAGCAGAGATTAAAATTCTGTAGCTGTAAACCAAAGATTGCCAGCAAACCACCAGAAGCTAGGAAGAGATGAGGAAGGATTATTTAGCCCCTACAGATTTCAGAGAGAACATGGTCCTTCTGAGGCCTTGATTTCAGATTTCTAGGCTTTAGAACTGTGAGAGAATAAATTTCTGTTGTTTGAAGCCACCCAGTTTGTGGCCCTGTGTTATAGGAGCCCTTGGAAACTAAAACACTTGATTAGGGCAAGAAGGGCATGTTTCCAGCCCCTAGGTCTAGGTTGCTAGGCTTTTTCTTTTTTTCTTTCAAAGACTGGCAAGAGCTTCCAGTTGTGATCAGGGGTCAACAAACTGTGATCAGTGTGGGCCAGGACTGTTTGGGGTTAGGATGTCCGACAGAGAGAGGGTAGAGAGTGAAGTCTAGCCAGAAAGGCTAGAAGGAAGTCAGCCTAATATTGAAAATAATAGTGAAAAAAATCCTTTCTTGGATCCCAACATCTTAATCCCCTTCCTACTGTGTGTTTTGGAACTGAAAATTGCATTCAATTGCCAGGAGACAATGGCGTCCCACGGTCTGTGGCTGAACCACCATCACTGGTTTAGTGGGAGCATCATGTGTCAGCCTAACAACCGGGTGGGTGGGTGTGGGCGTGTGTGTAAGAGAGGGAGGGAGGGGGTGTGTGCCTGTGCCTCACCTGGGTCCTACCTGTCACCCAGTAATGACTCAAACAGCCATGGTCAGCAGGGGCTGCAGAGATGGGTGAAGTAGGGGGTGGTTATGATATTCCAAGCCCTGTCCCCATCAGAGTCCTGAGCTCCAAAACCATGTATGGAAGCACTTCCTGAATTATTTTAGCCTCAAGTCAGGAGTAACTGGGCAGGTTCAGTCTCTGAGGAACTTGTGGAGTGTTCTGTAAGTCCAGAGGGCTGATGACAACTTGTCCCTAGACCTACATTGAAGCAGGGTTGGAGGAGGGGGGTGTGGCAGTAGTGACACCCACAGGTAACGGAGATTCACAGAGGGGAGAGTTCTAAAGGACCTCAGGGCCTCTGGGTCAGGCCTTTACTTTTAGTGTGTTATAACCATTTTACAGATAGGAAAACTGAATCTCAGGGAGAGGTTAAGTAATGTGCTCAAGTTGATATGCCAGGATCATATCATGCCAATGACTGATTATGTATCATATGGAAGTATTTGTGTTGCTTCTAACACTCTCTACCTGGCCAGCGTGCCTGTGCATCAGAGACGCAGTTTGCAAATCAGGGTATTTTGTGTTGACTTCACTCAACTCTAGGGGAGTGGCACTAAGAAAAAGCGTGGGAAAAAACCTGCACGGGACACGGTTAAAACTAGTCCCAACCTGTGGCTGGAGACAGGTCTCAGACCTGCTCAGAAGGATCCAACAGAGTCAGATGGAGATTAAAGAGTCCTGGGAGAGCCATGCGGTCAGGCAATGTCCTTGTGAACACAGGGAGGGTTTCACCACCATGGCAGCCATGGACATCTAATGTTGTGAGGGTGATTTGTTAACTAAGCAGCTGAGGAAACCTGAACATATATAAACATCAATTTCTAACCAGGCTCTAGAACCAGGAAACACAGGCTAGAGAAGGAAGCTCTGCAAAAGAGTTTTTTCCCTTTCAAATTGTCCAGTATCTCTCTCATCTTTTCTTCTTATTCTCTTCCCTTTTTCTCTCCTCCCAAGATTTCCCATTTTTCTCCACCTTGTTCTCTCTCCCTCCACACAAAAGTAGAGTTTAGAGGGACACCACCCAACAGAACTTTGTACAGTAATGGAAATGTTCTGTGTGCGTACCATCCAGTAAGGTAACCACGAGTGATGTATGTCTGTTGAGCACTTGAAAAGTGGCCAGTGAGACTGAGGACTGCATTTTCTATTTTAATTTGAATTAATTTTAATTTAAGTTGACATAGGCACAGGTGGCTACAGCCGCCATATTGTACGGCATAGGTCTAGAAAGTGTGGGCAGGGGGCCCCTAAGACTTTGAGGGATGAAGGAAGCATGCAGGCCTTTGGTTCTCGCTGGTTCCCAAAAAGGAGATAGAGTGAGGTGCTGCTGGAGATTGGTGATCAGAGAAAGTTCTCTTACAAGTCCAAGCATGAACCTCTGCTCTCTAGAGTTGAAAACCCATGGGCTATGACTGGCCATCTGCATTATGGTTTCAGTAAAAGGGTAGTAACTATGCCAAGCCCACATCATTTTTTTAATGAATCAGTCTGGGAGGCCAACATTATTGGAAGAAACTGCAAAATATAATTGTTCTAAATTGCCAGGAACATAGAAATATCATTGGCAGGCGTCTCCCTTCTTCCTTTGAATGCAGCATGCACACATTAAGGATAAAAATATGTTATGATGTCTCATATTAAACATGAAGTGATTTTTTTTTTGCTTATGCTATAATATCTGCGTCTTTCAAGAAATTTTTTATTCTGAGAAGAATAACAAAGTGCTAGATTGGAGAAATGCGTTAGTAATAGGTTAAATGTATCACTTGTTTATTTTGTAAGTAGTGTACCCTGTGTATGCACATGTGTATTGTAAGCAGTGGACAGGAAGAAGAGATTGTGAATGGAGCTGCCATGTGACCAGAAGGAAGGGTGTGGAAAAATATTTATTTTCCAGATGTGAGGGATTAGATCTGAAGCTGTTCTAATTTCTTAGCAAAATATTTTAAGTGGAATAATAGTTGTCTGGATTTGTGGTTTGAGCTTTATAAAAACAAGGATGTGCTGAATTTTTGAATGAGTGATATAAGCTTAAAATGGTGATACTTTCTAACCATGACTGTGACATGGAGACAGAGGTGGGGGTGTCTTCCCAAGGAGAACCCAACCACAGATGGTCATCATCCATCTCTGAGGCCTCTTGGTTTCTGGTTCCTGACTCAATTCCAAAAAGCAAGAAGTAGGATCTGTGGAATGTGGTTGAGGAAAGAGAAACACAAGGTGTCTGAGGTCTCCAAGCAGCTCTTTACATTGAAGAAGAAGGCATGGCAAACCATTGCAGTAGGGCCATTTCTACCCTATTATTTATTATAAGCTTTCTTTAAGCCACCAAGAAAGGGGAAACGGAGGGAAATGACTAGCCAACAAAAAAAGACAACTGAGATTTTCCAGTCTGACTATAATTTTACGCCAGGGACCACAGCAGGATAAACAAGAACATCTCTGACCTTGCCATGTGCTGCTTTTAGGAATACCACATCGTGAAGAAGTCTACTCGCTCCTTGAGCACCACCCAAGTGGAATCTCCCTGGAGACTCATTCGGCCGACAGTTATCTCCATCATTGGGCTGTACAAAGAAAAAGGCAAGGTGAGGTCTTTTCTGTAGGCTCTCTTGCCCCCCCCCCAGGGTAATGTAAGTATATTTTTAAAAACCTGGTGCTACTTTTTATTGTTGTTGGTTTTACATGAAATAAAAAGATCAAGGTATAAAGAGGGGTAGATTAAGTTACCTCTATATGGATTTGAGTGCATTTCCTGGCATTCTGCATTTCCTGCATTCCTGTGGGCCTCAGAGTGTAAAAAAGTCTCACCCTCTTTGTTCTTAGAACAGAAGAAGCCACCAATCCCTGGCTGCCATGGCCCAGAAGAGGGTGGAATTAATGCCTCCAACTTTTACCTCTTTTGTAAGAAAAGCAAAACCTGCAGCACCAGGGAAAACCCCCCAGTTATCCTTTTGAATGAATTTCATAGCATTGCCATGATCATGAAAGGAATGAAAAAAAAAATGATGTTCTAAAAACATCAAAATATCCATTTTAACATTATACAAGTAGAAAGATGGAAACAAAAGAAGAAAACAAATATTGCACCTGCATAGTAGGAAATAACTCTCAGTAGCTAATTAATTGATCCATATGAAATTGACATTTGGGGAGGTCAATGATTGTCAAATATTGGCAATTTCATGTTTCCACCTAAGACTTTCTCCCTTTAATGTAGTGCATGACTACTGTAATGCAGATAGATCTCAGAAGGGAAATGGGAAAGGAAAGTCAGGCTTAGCTACAGCTGGTTGATTTGCTTAACTCTGAAGCCTTGTTGGAAAGGACACCTTCAGTTAAATACTGGAATGGAAAGCCACTCTCAGTAAAATACAAAACTGTCCACCTGAATCTCCATTTGCTTTGGGGTGCAGGGCCTTGGCTTTAGCATTGCTGGAGGTCGAGACTGCATTCGAGGACAGATGGGGATTTTTGTCAAGACCATTTTCCCAAATGGATCAGCTGCAGAGGATGGAAGACTGAAAGAAGGTAGGAAAAAATAGGCGGCTCTCAGTGAATGATGGTGAGCTTCAATTCCATGAGAATTTGCCCCTGTGCAAGATGTGAAGTGTACAGCACAGTGCTAAGCCATGGGTTTGGTAACTGACACTTATCACATCATGACTTCAGACAATTGATATAACCTGAGCTTCAGTCTCCTCAGTTGTAAACTTAGGATATAATACCTACCTTGAAAGAAGTGTGAGGATTAAATGAGGTAATGTACGAAAAGTGGCTTCATATTTTTATTAGGCTCTTTAAGCAACTACCTTGTCTTTTTGATTCATGATGACGAATAAAAATTCTGAGAGTCTGTAATACATTCTTGCCTCTGGAAGTAGAGGACTTGATCATTAGTATATATTTAATATCTTGCTAAAACTGCTACAATGTAGTTTTATTCCCAAGTGAACATCTATTATATTTTCCACAGAACCTTCTATTTTGCCATAAATATACAGGTCAAATGCTTTTGAATACAATTTAAAGCAAGGTTGAGGTACCCATTGAGACCTGATAAATAAAAATCTTTAAGTGTTTAAATAGCCTTATATTTTATAGTTCTTTTAACATTTGCAAAGCACTTCACATATTTAAAGTATTTCATTATCC
>PVKY010014743.1:0-10028 GCA_004027775.1 Bradypus variegatus | reverse complement strand
TTTTTTTTTTTTTGAGAAATATAGCTATCCCTAAAAGAGCATACCCAGAGCTGTTACTTCCACATTTGTAAAACAACGGAATTAGAGCCAAAATCAATAGCTAATCATCAAAACATGAATCCCTTGGAGAGCTGCTGATTAAGAAAATCTGGGGTGGGAGCAAAACTCTTTAGTTTGAATGAGCTTCCCGGGTGAATCTGTTGATCTGCCATAGTTAGGAACTACTAAAATCTCCCTAATTCTTTAAAAAGAAAAAAAAAATACATACATATATATATATACACACACACACACATATTAAATGTATATTTACAGAATATAGAGCCAAGAAAGGGAAGAGAAGGTGGGGGTGAAGGGAGAAAAGGGAAAGGAAGAGTCAATCAGAAAAGAGAGGAAATGTACTATATTAAACAGGGCTATCACAAGGGATCACAGAAACATTTGCCTACATCATAATTTGTCACAGAAAATGATTCTGAATGTCACTTTTTGCAAACCCCAACCTACCATCTTGAAATCCTAGGGTGCTGCACTGAAATATAATAAAATACCAGCCACACTGAAAATCAGATTTGAAACTTGGAAGTTTCTTAATGAAAACCATTTGATCTCATTTTATGAAAGACTATAATTTCTACTCCCTTTCCTTGAATGATCTAAATTTTCTAAGCTATTTTTAAAAGTACATTACCACCTTAAATTCTAATGGTTTTATAATAATATTTCAAATTAACATGCACTCCTTTAACTGCTATTCATTTTATAATAACTGATCCAATAATTATATATCAAATTCTGATCTATAATTCACCATCTGCAGAAATCACAAATGAATTGAACACTTTGAAGGATGTAGTTTGTTGCTTGTTACAGGATTTAAAACACGGTTTCCATTCTATTTAATAGCTGAAAAGCATGCTGGGTGATGGCTGGGGACTGTATTGGTCATATCCCAACTGGTAAACAATTCCTTTTCCCTAGTAGGCTTCTTATTACCTTATCAACCATTTGTTTCCTAAAAAGTAAAAGAAGCACGTCTTGAATAAAAGGGAAGCAAGAGACAAACACAAAGGAAAGCACAAACAGGGAGACTGAGACTGAGACTATCGCACTTAAGCAAAACGTGGGCGGAACGCCAGCACTGCTTTAAGGCGCACCGAGGACTCGCCTGCAATCCCTGTGCCTGTCAGTGGAGGAGGTCTCACAGGATGTCAACTTCTTAACCAGGGCATGATTATGCTAAAAAGCATGCAGTTACATAAGTACAAATTCTTGACAACTGCTGTAGTCTAGACAATTTAAATACTTTGAATAACAAAGAAAAACAGTGGTGTTATTTTCCATAGTACATGTTATGTGACTTAGGGCTTCCAGAACCATATTTTTATTTTTCATGCCACACACTAATTTCAAAAAGTGACTGTAATACCATGATGGATTAAAATAAAAATTATAATATAGGCAATGTTTATTTAAGGAAAAATCTTTGTAATATGAAATAAATATGACAAAACAAAATGATCAAAGGTTTGAAAAAATAAGCGAAGGTAGATTTCCCAGAAGTGCTCTTTTTTTAGCAATCAACTGCTTAAGCAAAGTACTATTTTATCATGATTTCTGAAGTCTTGTGGCATGATACCACTGTCTAATAAACTAACTCACTCCTTAGAAGTTACTTAGACTCTTCATTCAAGAAGTAAAAACAAAATGCAATTACTTTTTCTGCTTCAAATACCTGTCATACACTAGAATGATCAAATCACGTGTTCTTATTTGAAAACAAACAAGCGAAGAGTTACTTCGGAAAATGGAGGGAAAACACAGTCTTGACCAGTTTTTGTCCAAACTGCCATTTCTATTTTGTCTTTTGTTTCTGTTAATGCTAACACCCTCAGACATAATTCTATTTTGTCTGATTGTCTTCTTCCTCTGACCTTCTGATACGGTGATTTAAGAGTAAGACTGCCTCTGCCACCAATGACTGTTTGACCATGGGCAATTTTCCTGATAGTAGTAATGGTAACCGTAACGGTAATAGAAATGACAGAACCTCATAGGTTCATTGTGAGGTTCAAGCACAGAAAGTGCACTCAGGAAGTATTAGCAATCATTAACATCAAAACCAGTTTTCTGTCTGGAGAGGTCTCTACTACTCAAAGTACTTGTAATGGGAGGCTGGAGAGAAAGCCACATTATAACCCCCAAGAACAAGTCTTTTCCAATGTCACCCCACTCACATCTTTTTCATTCAGACTGAATAGTTATTCCGTATACAGAATTTGCAAAAGGAAAAAACATAAATGTTTGTTTTTTAAATATTTGGTAAATACAAATAATGTTTTTTAAATGTATAAGGATTAAGCATAATACCACAATCCCGAGTACAAAACGAACTATTATCTTTGAAGTCTGTGTCCCTCTATCACCTTCCCTCTTCTTACAAAGGTATCCACTAAAATGAATTTTGAGTTTGTTTTTACATGTTTTTGTTTATTACTTTACCATGGTTGTATCCCTAACAGTAAACAATTTCATTTTACATGTTTCAAACTTAAAAAAAGGAACAGTACTCTTTACATTCTTTGGCAAGTAGCTCTTTTTCTCCCCATAATTATGTTCCTAATATCATCCTCAGTAACGTTATACAGAAAAATCTATTCATTTTCACTGTTGTATAGTTCTTCACCGTGGGAATGCAATGCAAATCATTTATTCATTCTTTTGTGATGGCCATGTGGGATGTTTCCAGTTTCTCTCTTTTACAAACAGTGTGACTATGAACATGTATATGTGACCCCAGGTGCTCTTGTACATGAGTTTCTCTAGCGCAGTGATTTTCAAATTTTAGCATAGATCAAATCACCTGGAGGGCTTGTTAAAGCACAGAAGGCTGACTCCATCCCCAGTTTCTGATTCGGTAGGTCTAGGACAAGGCCCAAGAATTTGCATTTCCAACAAATGCCCAAGTGATGCAACTGGTCCAGCGAACACGATTTAGAACCACTCTAAAATAAAGACACCAGAGTGAAAGTTTCACTTGCCGAGTCAAAAGGTATAGGCATCTTCAACATCAGCAGATAATTCCGAATTCACTATACCAACTTACATTCCAACCAGTTGTGTAGAAGCATTCCAGCTGTTTCGTATCTTCCCAAACAATAGATATGTGAGACTTGTACAATGGTGCTAATCTGAAAGTGTGTGCAACTCTCTTACCAGTCCTAATTTAATTTCCCTAATCACAAATGAAGTTCAGCATCTCTGCATTCAGGTTTCCTCTTCTGTGAGATGCCTAAATGGGTCATTTGCCTGTTTTTCTGATTTTTAGTTGTTTACCTTCCTGGATACTAATCTTTTGTCAGTAATGTATACTCAATAGATCTATTTCCACTTGTGACTTGTCTGTTCACCTTCTCAATGGTTTCTTTTAAAGTCTAAGTGCCTTACTGTGGCCTTCAATGCCCTTCACAACCTGGCCCTACTTCCGAGTGCTGCCCTTCCCGGATCCCCTGCGCCTCCACTCTCTCCCTCCAAGGCCCTGCCCCACACTCAGGTATCCTACAGCATCAGCTCCCAGTCTCTCCTCTGAGCATTCTACCCACTTCCTCAACTCCTGGGGCGGCACACTTAGCCCACCTCACCTTAGGCTCCAGGCTACACTGCAATAATGTATGTACTTATTTGTTTCCCAACAAGACTCGGTGAAGGCAATGTGTTTATCTTATTCTTAACTGGATTCCCTAATAACTAACATGGGACTAGGTAGTAACTCTTTAAAAAAACAAACTGATAATTGTCGAATAACGAATGGTAAATATTGTGGGAAAGTAGTCTAGCTCAGTGATTAAAAATATGGGCTCTCACTGATTGTATACTTTGGATGGTTGTATGGTGTGTGACTATATCTCAATAAAATTGCAAAAAAAAAAAAAGGAATTAGAATTATTTTTTTACTCCAAGATAAGGTTTTACCTCAGTGCTGTTGATCAGAAATATTCTAAGAAGTATCACCACTGAAACAGGAAATTCTTTTTCCTCTTTTTAAACTTTAGAATTTACTATCCTGAATTAAGCAATATGTATAATTTTACTGGATTGTGATTTTGACTATTAGGAACTAAAGATTTTGCTAATAATATATTTTGTTGTAAATTTAATTTTGCTTTTCCCACTTGGAGGTAAAGTTTTGTACATATCACGGTAAGCATTTAGGCCACATTATTTTTGTAATATATTCTCAATACTGGTATCTGATATGGGTTCTAATTAAACTAGAAATAAATTCCGTGACTCCTGGAAAAAAAAATGGGCTCTTAAGTCACAGCACCTTGGTTCAAACAATAACCTTGTACAAGCTATTTATCCTAAGTTTGAGCTCCCATAAATGGATAAATATAGTAGTACATACCCTAAAAGATCTTTGGGGATTAAATGAGATTTTGTACAGAGGCACCTGGTACAGTGCCTATAAAATGCAAAAGCTCAAAAAGATCTATTAGTCTTGTTATTCTTATTGTTATTTCCTTTGAATTGTGTTTGCCTTTTTTGCCTTGGTACTGAGTCCAGTATCTTGAAAACTTCCACTTTTCTCAACTATATTCAAGAGAACCAAAATGCTATAGAGGGAACAATACAATTGGATAGTAACCACTTGAATCTAAGTAATAATGCTCAAAAGTAACGAAACTTAAAGAGTTCAGGGCATTTCATCTATCTCCATCTTCTCCCCCCAAAGCGAAATTTTGGAAGTTCTGGATTTTCTTTCATTAAGAGAGTCTGTAATTCCTTTATTCTCCTACAGTGCCATCAACCTCTGCCAGCCCCCTGAGGCCTATTTCTGGGTTGTATTCCAGTTAGGTGGAATTGCTAGATAATCAACTAAGTAGAGAACTATAATAATCATGATCTACCTGTGTAATTAGTCATTAGAGAATACTCAATAAGAGTCTCTCCTATATTCCATGCCAACAAAACATACACACACACACACACACACACACAGGAAAGTTGGGTCCCTCACCAGTGCTGCAAGGAAATGAAGATCTGCAGGGAGGTATGTGAATGTGCGTGCATGAGTGCACAAGTGTACGTGCATAATTTCACTTTCATTCCTCTCCAAACTACTCACACTCAGTCTTGCTCCTAAAGCCAAAATAAAGACCCTGTGAATTAAATTACACAAATACTGATTATCTTCGATGTGCAAGACACCACACTAAGGTCTTGTGATTCATAAACACAAAAGCCAGACTTTTGCTATAATCTAGTGAAGGAGGCTGATCACACACACATAGACACAACTAGCTGTGAAGGAAGTTAGGCTGTTTCATACACCAAAAATCCTCTCTGGAATTCCAGACTCATCTATACAACTGCCCACTCAACATCTCCACTGAAATGAGCCCTGGATACATCAAACTCCACGTCCAAAGTTGAAATCTTCTTACCCAAAAACCTACTCACGTTCCACTGCCCCTGACCTCGAAGACTGATACCATGTTGCCCAAAGCAGATACTTCCATGTCATCCTCCATCTAACTCGCCTTTCTCGCCCACTCAGTCCTCAAATCCATTCTCCTGACTAAACAGTCAAGTCCACTCATTTCTCCCTACCTCCTCTGCCACTGATTCTGGTTCAGACTACTGTGATGTCTCATCCAGAATAATAGCAACAGCCTCCTCAGGAATCTCCTTGTCCCGGGCTTACAATTCCAACGCGGTCTCCTTATTTGCGACCAAAGTGATTTAAAAAAAAAAAAAAAAACTGCTCATGTCACTACACTGCCTACATTTCTTCCAGTGGTCATCTCCAGACTTCTCTTCCACAACTCCTCCTCCTATCTTATAATCCAGCCATACCAAATGCCTTTTAATCCCCAAAATGTTCCATGCTACCTCTTGACTCTTGGTCTTCCCTCTACCTAAAATCCTATTCCCCATCGTCTGTCTCTGCCCAGCTATTCTGGGAACCATTCCCCTTGGAATTCCTTCCTAAGCTCTCCAGGTCTGTTAAGTGGTTATGCTGAACACTTTAGCTTTAAAGGCTCCCTAGACCCTGAATCACCTCCCGGTTTTGTAGGACTCCCTTATTGTGGGTCTTAGTGAGAGGCAGGCAAGAACTAGTCCATCTCCCTGCTCCATGGCAGTTAAGTTGGCTTGGCCCATCTCATGCTTCTGTCCAGAACTTTAAATGTTGGAAAAAAAATGTCACAAAGATGGAAGGGAACTAGGAGATCAGTCAGTGGCAGCACAGTAAACAGCCCAGCAACAAAGGTGCCAGTTTTGTCCAGTGGCCATATTACCAGCAGCAAAATCCTAACACTGTTTATGTGGCAAGACCTTGGCTGTGGTCTCAGCCACCCTGCCTCCTTGGTTCTTGCCTGTTTCTTGAACTCTGTTCTAGCCTTCCAGGCAGTTACAAAAGCTATCTACATCCATCCAATAAATTCCTTTTCTGCTCAAGTTGGCCAGAGTCAATTTCTATGGTCCACAGCCAAGAGCCGTGACTACTGCAGTGGCACCCTGCCCCAGAGAATGCTGCACTAACACCTCCACTGCACTGCCACTTGCTCACTTGTCTAGACCCCCATTATCCAATTCACCAGTTTATCCTAGCACCAATGGCTGGTACAGAGCAGGCATGCAAAAAGTGTTCCATGAATGAATAACTAGATCCCACTGGTAATCAGAATTGGAAAGGAAAAGGGACACCAGCAAAGAAAGGGACACATTGTATTCCTAAAATTCCCAATGTTGGCTATGGTTGAGGGTGTTCGTTACTGACTAGAAATGCCCAACTTAATTGATTCTCCTATTCATGGGTTTATAAGCTGGGATTCTTCTCACAACTTGTGATATAAATCACCTTCTTAAAGTAGATGTGAAAAGAAAGAGAATGAGATATATCACATTAGGAGAAGATAGAGTTCTCCTCTAATAAAACGTACCTGATTAGAATGAACACTGGGGGAGATGCCCTATCAATCCAGTGAATACCTAATAATCCTTGACACCTAACTCAAATACTGTAACCTGCAAGCTTTCCCCACTCCTGCTTCGGCAGGCAAACATGAGTTTCTCTGTGCTCCCATATCTCCATTTTACCAAAAAGCAAATGGAATTATATTTATTTATATATTTGTCCCCTTAACCAAATAGGGAAATTCTCTAGGGCAGTATGTTACCTATCTCAAGAACCTAGAATGGTGTCTCGCATAAAGCAGGAACCAGTGTTTGCTGAAGTAGTCACTTCACTTTGCTTAAAAGATAACAGTGGAACTCTCTGCCCTATATTACAACTTTTCTATAAACCTATAAAAGCATTCCAGAATAAAAAGCTTTTAAAAAGGCTCCAGTGGCTGCACTGTAAAATGGTACAGCCACTGTGGGTATGAGTTTGGTGATTCCTCAGAAAATTGAAAATATAATTACCACATGACCCGGCAATCCCATTTCTTGGTATATACCCAAAAGAACTGAGAGCAGGGCCTCAAACAGTATACCAGTGTTTATGGCAGTATTATTCACAATAGCAAAAGATGGAAGCAACACAACTGTCCATTAACAGATGAATGGAAAAACCAAATGTGGTCTATTCATACAATGGAATATTATTCAGCCATAAAAAGGAATGAAGTTCTGATGTATGCTATAACACGGACAAAACTTGAAGATGACATGTTTAGTCATGATGAAATAAGCCAGAGACAAGAGACAAATACTGTATGACCTTGCTTATAAGAAATACCTAGAAGAAGTAATTTTTCGTAGTTGGCAGTAAGTGGTTTATAGGTTCCAGGGGGTGGAAGGGAAGGATGGTCAGAAAGGATTTTATAACTTAATGGGTAGTAGTTTCTGAATGAGGTGACAAAAAAAGTAGAATAATGGATACTAGTGATATTAGCATAATATTGTGAATATAATTAATACTACTAAATTGTATACTTGGATGTGATCAAAATGGGAAATTCTGTGCTGTACGCTTGTCACTACAAAAAAGGTTCCCCAAAAAATCATTAAAAAAAGGCACCAGTGGCAAGTTTGTTATTAGCAATTATCTGCCTCACATGTTATGCAAGCAGACATCAATTACTAGAAAGCCTTTCCTTAGCGTTTTTAGAAATACCCAGAAGTTATTAACTGCGCATGTGGAATGTTTGAAAAAGAGTAATGAAATACCAAACACTTGGGATTTGAATCCCGACACCAACTTTTCTCAATTTGTTTAATCTGAGTCTCAGTTTGTAAAAAGGGAACAAAAATTCCTAGTACATAAGGTTGCATATGTATAAATTTAAACAATTTACATCAACATATGTTAGTGCCCTTCCCCTATACAGTGTTCCAACCAGACTACCACTTCATCACTAAATAAGGTGCATATTTTAAATAGTTCCACCTGGCTCAGGCTGTGAAGCTGTAACCCGAATCGTCATTAGAAATATAAAAAATTCCTATATGTGTCCACGGATGCCAACCCTGCCCTATTCCCCCCAAAAATGAATGGGCTATTCAAACCCCAACGCAACGACAAGAGTCAAGCAGCTCCAGCACGCGGACTAAAAGTCAGCTAGAGGACAAGCACACACAGGACATGCGGGCTGGCTTGGAAAAGGGGAGTACCCGTGGGACCCGTGGGACGTGCTGCAAACCGCGGCGTGGGGCAGCCCAGGGTCTCCAGTGGTCAGAGCAGGGTGAAAACCCGGGGAGACGGCTAAGACCCACCACCCCCCCGGGCGGACGGCGGGAGCGGCGAGGGTGTGTGTCTGCGTGTGTCGGCCGGGAGGGGCGGAGGCGGGGGAGGGGGGAGGGGAGGGAGCGCGGGGCCCTGGCGGGGCTCCCGGCGCCGAGCGACCCGGCTCCCGGCCCTCAGGCCACCGCCCCCAGGCCCCGCGCTGACGCCGGACGGTCCCCGCCTCCCAACTCCCCGCCCCGGCCAGTGAGTAACTCACCTGTTTGCCGACGGAATCGCTCCTGCTCGCCCCTCTGACTGACTCCTCTGGCTCACCGTCTTCCCTTTGGGAGGAAAAGGCGGGACTTCCTGCCTCTCTATGGGGCGGCTTCCGGTGGCTCCCTAAACTGCCCCGCCGGGTGGACTGAACACCCGACACAACGACCGAAAAACGGGAACTCGAAACTGATTTATTAAAGCCCAAAACGAGTTCCCTTTTTCTTCCCTAGGTGGCTGGCGGCCCCTTGTGAAGTCTAGGTTTTGGTCAATCAGCTCTTGTCGGAAGTCACTTGGAGACGAAACAGGAAGTCCCGCCCATCCCCGAGAGAAGGAAAACGGAAAGTTGAAGGCGTCAGTCTAAGGAAGGAGATACGCGCGTCCGGCTGAGAGGCGGGCGGTGTCTGATCCGGGGGACCGCCTGGGATTTCCAGAGGGATCCTGGAGCCAGTTCCGCCCGGGCAGAGCCCGCCTCCTTCCTGCCCGCATCCCTCCTCACCTAGCTCCGCCCCCTCGCCCGCGCTGCCGGGAGTCCTCGGGGCCCGCGCCCGTAATGTCGGCTGTCCTCTGCCCGCCTTTAGCCGGCTGGAAGTACTGGTCGCTGCTAAGACCCTGATTTGAAGGGATGAGAGGCGCGTGCTAATCGCCAGAGTGGGAGAAAACTGCTAGTAAGACTGCCAAACGGGATCCAAGGAGTCGGAGGCCGTAGGAATGAACCCACGAGTGGAATTCCGATACTAACGAGGCGAAGACCTGAATGTGGGTTGTTTTCCAGTTTTGCACGGATTCATGAGACAATAAAAGCTGAAAATGCCTTGCCTGTTTAAAACGTTTCCTCGTAACGGCACAGTATAAGGGGTTGTTGAAAGAAAACGAGGCACGGTTCCAAAATACAATGGTTATAGCCAGCCCCCTCCCACCTCTCTGATGCAAGTCCATCCGTGAACCTCGAGTTTAGAACCCTTTCTTTAGTAAGGAAACCTGCTTAGGCAAATAAATCACAACTTCATAAGTGATGCGCTTCGCCAAGAAGTTTGACTTTATCTTACAAGTGTAGGGAAACAGACTGCAGTGCCGTGTT